>JAVYIG010014300.1:0-42330 GCA_035222895.1 Strongylocentrotus droebachiensis
TATTTTCTTCCGTTTTCATCTTTCCTTATTTTATTTTATGTTTTAAACCTCCTTTCATCATTTTGTAATAACTTTGTTGATGTTATTCTTTATTTTTTGTATCTATCTTTCTCCCATTTTCACAATTAATAACTCATGAACATCACACTAGTACAAGGATAGCATTCATCCAGATTCTCCAGCTTGCTAATTCGGATTCTCCAAGACCATCCCAATTAAAGCTTGGTTTATATACACAAAGATATCTGGGAAGAAAGTGGTCTGTAATACCAGACAAGCAAGTGGGGTATTTGGGCTCTGTGCTCACCGAAATTGAAATTCTCCATTTGAAACTCTGGTAATGTCAACAAATACAGCCTTTGTTAAAGGCGTTATTCCACCTCCAAATTCTTTTATCTGCCGTTTCCATCTTTCCCTACATTATTCTTTAGTGGCTCCTTCTTGTATCTTCTTAATTGTTTTCTACTTCATTCATCTTCCGTTTTTTTTCATTTAGCTTTACTATGTTCTGTATTTTCTTCTTTTCTTTTCTTCCATTTCTGTATTTCCTTATGCTGTTCTTTATTTTCTCTGTCTTTCCTTATGTTTTTAGTTATTATCAACTTTAGTTTAAACATATTTGTGGCTTACACCCAGTAAATAAGATCGATTGATCGATCTGTAAATCAATCGATCTTATTTACTGGGTGTAAGCCACAAATATGTTTAAACTATTGAAATTTCTCCCAGGAAGCATTACATTTATAAAAATTATCAACTTTGTTCTATCATTCCGGCTAATGTTATTCCTTATTTTTCTCCTCCTTTCAACACATATTTTTTGACTTTCCTAATATATATTTTGTTTAAACCTTCTTTTATCTTCCTTTTCCATCTTTCCTTTTGTTATTTTTTTTTACATACCTTCTATCTTCCATTTACATTTTTCTTTTAAAATAATTACTTATTATCACCCATCTTTCCGTATGTTATCCTTTATTTCTTCCTTCCTTTATATTATTTTTTCGCATTATCATTTTTTTTTTTCTATCATTTCTATCTTTCCATAAGTTATTCTTTGTTTTAAACCTTCTATTTTCTTCCGTTTCCATCTTTCCTTATTTTATTTTTTGTTTTGAACCTCCTTTCATCATTTTGTTATAACTTTGTTTATGTTATTCTTTATTTTTTGTATCTATCTTTCTCCCATTTTCACAATTAATAACTCATGAACATCACACTAGTACAAGGATAACATTCATCCGGATTCTGAGATTGCTCATTCTCACAAAGCTTGGTGTACGCGAAGATATCGAGAAAGAAAGCGGTCTGTAATACCAGACACGCAAGTGGGGTATTTCGCTCCCCGTTCACCGAAAAGTGAGATTCTCCATTTGAAAGTCGGGTAAGGTCGACAAATATAGCCTCTGTTAAAGGCGTATACTCCACCACCCAATTTGGAACAGCTTGCCACATGCAGTATCGTGAATGCGCCGGGCACTCTGAGCGGCCGTTTTTCAGTGTATTTACTTTTAGTGTTCTTAAAAATTTGCCGTGTCGTTTGATCCTAATTTTATCTTTTTCATCTTTCTAAGTTTCATCTTTCCTTATGTATTCCTCTATTTTCACCTTGTCTTATTCTCTCTATCTTTTCTCATGTATTTCTTTTTTTCTAACCTTCTTTATCTTCTGTTTCCATCTTTCCTTATGTATTTTTTTAAAAACTTTTTATCTTCCTTTTCTATCTTTCCTTATGCTATTCTTTATTTTCTCTTCCTTCTTTCCCTCCATTTCCATCTTTCCTTATTATCACCCGTCTTTCCCTATTTTATCCTCCCTTTATATTTTCCTTCTGCATTTTTCCATTGCCAAGCACATCAATGTCCTCTTCTATACGTAAAAGAAACTTAAATAGCTAGTACTTGCTAAAAAAAACAATAACAAGTGAGACTTTAGACACACTGAATCCAGGCCTATTATAAATATAGGTGTAGGGTCTGCGATAAGAAGACTATGAATCTGGATTGGATATCAGATACCAGCTGGTAATCCCTTTATCAGTAACTAGGCTATGATTGACCACTGTCTCTCTCCCCATGGACCCTACTGGTAATCCCTTTATCAGTGATCAGTGCTCCTATCAGATTATGGTAGCACCAGGAAAAGTGGTGAACTGGTGAGCAGAGCTCAAATGAGATGTTTTCCTAATGGGACATATATATATACCGGGCTATGGGGACATTGATATATACCGGGCTATGGGGACATTGATATATACCGGGCTATGGGGATATATACCGGGCTACGGGGACAAATGTCCGCGCACCACGGTCTGGTACAGACAGACTAATTTTGTTTTTATTTGAATGTATTTCGTATTTCAAATGATATATAATGATATATAGTTTCGCCTCGAATAGCTTTACATATCCTACGTTGAGATTGCTTTAATAACCCACGGCAAGTCCAAGTCCCCGTAACGCGGTCTCATACACAAGTCCCCATAGAACTAGTTTTATATGTATGGGTATATATATATATATATATATATATTGTTTTTCTTTCTTATTCTCTGTGATTTTTCTAAACCTACATGGCAATAAAATGTGAAATCTACATTCTGCATGAAAATGAGTGAATCTCTTTTTGATACAATTTACAGTGTATATTGTTTCATTCTTTTAAAATATATATTTTTTAAATTAATAAAATAAAGTGAATTTTATCAAACTTCAACATTTCCATTGTTTTCGTCTTTTCGAGGACTATTCCGGTGACAAAATTCACTTCATAGAAAGGAATCAGGAGTTTGAACTCTCAAAAATATCCCTATGTTCTGATATTTTTTCTTACACAACTGTACCTTTCATTATGTACAGACAGTACCACTGAAGATTTTGTCCCCCCTTTACGATGAACTTTTTTATTCTTACCCAATTTAGATTTTTATATTAATGTATTAAATCCCGTCTACACTAGTTTATCCAGGAGAGATTAGACCTCCCTGCAAGGTCACTGACAGGTGGTAATCTCATTACATCAGCTCTCAATTAACATAAGAAAAAGGGGATCATGGGGGACCAACGGTCGCCGATTAGACATTAGGGACTCGCATGAAGACAATAGGTCTATGCTACGATCGACGTCCTTTTAATGCACTGCCTTGAATGGATGTCACACGTATCAGTCCACGCAAATCTAAAAGTCCCTAATGTTTGCTATATAGAGGGCGCAGATAGCTATAAGTAGTGCAGTGGGGCTTTAATATTAATATTAATTAATATGCATGTATTTGAAATGAATGTTATCAAGCTTGAACGTTTCCATTTTTTTCCAGGACTATTCCGGTGACAAAACTCAATTCATAGAGAGGAGTCAAGCATATGTCTGGTCTCTGGACACTACCCCTAGGCTAAGGAATCACTTACAGGTGCTCAAAGAGGACTCCCAGAGAAGAGTGATCGGAGAAATACTCACTGCATTTCAAGAGAACGTCATAAAGAAAAAGGACAATTTGACAAAAGGTAAGTACACTTCTTTAACAACTCAATTATTCACACCCTTACCAATTAATTGATTTGTCCCAAATTTATGTTTCTTGAGAATGTGACATATTAAAGCTAACATCTGAAAGTATTATTCAGGAAAGGCCCTAATTCTATAATTTTCAAGGGGTATCGGTATGAAGAATTAAGTAGTTATCTGTATTTCCAAAAAGAAAGTGAAAGAGATACCGGTAGTGGAGATTTATATATATCTAGGAGAAAATGATCGCCGCATCTCACTTGTGAAGAGGATACAGTTATAGTGTTTGATCATAATTGACGTTGGTAGAGGATTAATCTTTCTTTAGTTAGATTTTATTTATCAGTGATAAGAATTACTTTTCACAACTTATAAAATTTCATATGAGTCATACTTGTAGATGGAATTATTTCGTGACAGCTAGTCAAAGGTACCGGTATTCAAAAATGGTAAAATTACAATATTTTCTGATTAATTTCTTCCTGTTTGTATCAGGACTGATCCATGGTGATTTCAATGACTATAATATTCTAGTTAGAGAAAAGTCATCCTCGTCTCTTTCTAATGGCTCGATCTGCCCTGGAGATGACAAGGATGTCGTTGGAGTTCTTGACTTTGATGACATCATGTACTCCTGCATCGTCTACGACATCGGCATAGCGATCATGTACATCATGCAGTGCACCAACCTGGAGCGCGACCCCATGGAGAGCGGCGGGATCATGCTGGCCGGCTTCCTGTCGAAGCACGCCCTCACAAACGATGAATGGGGGGCCCTGTACTACTGCGTAGCGGCACGCTTTGCTCAGTCGCTGGTCCTGGGACTGTACAGTCATTCTCTGCAGCCCCAGAATAATTACGTGCTAAGCTCCCAGAAAGTTGGTTGGCAAGTGCTCTTTGACCTCTGGGGTCAAGAGGTCAATGACCTTTATGGGCAGTGGAGGAAACTTATAAACCAATACAACAAATAGAAACGTATACAATCTCATTATTGGGTAAGTCCGAGATGGTGACCTTGGAAAGATATTTGACCATCTATTAAAGACAAGATGGCTAGCTTGATGCCCAGGGGTGTGCCAGGGGTATCCCAAGCATGATTTGGAGCTTGATTTGAAGAAAAATTTGGCAATAAAGAAATGACATCTAAATATGATCTAATGACATACCAACATTCATTCAGACATTCTTTTCCATGTAAGAATAACACAAAACCAAAGGATAAATATGACTCCATATGAAAACAGTATATAAAAATGCATTCCACCTAGTGTTCCTCCAAAATATTAATTTGTTTCTTACATGACAATACCAGTACATGTATTCTGTATAATAATAATAACTTTTACTTATATAGCGCTTTTCATAAGACATTTATATCAAAGCGCTTTACAATATTTATACAATTAAAACTAAACAGAGTAATGACAAGAAAACAAATATGAAGTGAAATTATGAAACATAAGATAACAATGTAAGGTAACAATTTAAGAACTAGGTAACAATTTAAGAACTAGGTAACAATTTAAGAACTAGGTAACTATTTAAGAACTGGGTAACAATTTAAGAACTAGGTAACAATTTAAGAACTAGGTTGAGTATGCATTTTCCATTAGGTAGGTTTTTAATTTCGATCTAAACAAAGTAATATCTGAGATGCAACGAATGGAGGCTGGGAGAGAATTCCACAAACGTGGAGCAGAGCATGAAAATGACCTATCACCAAAGTATTTTGTTTTTGCTTTTTTAACGGTCAAGAGAGTTTGATTTGCAGAACGAAGGGGCCTATTGGGTGTGTATAATTGAATTAGTTCAGAAAGATACTTTGGGGCATGACCATGTAAAGACTTGAAGGTTAAAAGAAGAACTTTGAACTGGACGCGAAATTGAATGGGGAGCCAATGCAATTGTTTAAGGGTTGGTGTAATATGGTCATGTTTTTTGGTGAGAGACACTAGACGTGCTGCAGAGTTCTGGATTCTTTGTAGCTTGGCCATATCTTTTTCCGGAATTCCATGGAGCAGGCTATTACAACTATCAAGGAGTGAACTGATAAATGCGTGGACGAGGATTTCAGTGGATGATTTGGAGAGGAATTTACGAATTTTACCAATTTTTCTCAGGGCGAAGGATGCTTTACGACAGATACTATTGACATGTGGGCGCATTGAAAGGTTTTGATCAAACGTAACACCTAAGTTAACAACTGTTTTGGAGGAATTTACAGAACCATTTGTTATTTGAATAGGAGGGAATTCTACTGTATTTCTTCTTCGGTGAGAAAACAGGTGTAGCACTTCCATCTTGTTGTCGTTCAAGAGCAGAAAGTTTTTAGTCAACCAGGAGCGAATGGCATGTAGACAATCTTCCAGTTTATGTAACATTTGAGGAATTTGTCCAGACTTAACAGTAACATATAGTTGGGTGTCGTCGGCATATATCATCGAGGAGAAACCGTGGGAATGAATGATGTCCTCTAAGGGTGTCGTATAACATGTAAAAAGTACAGGGCCGACGACGGAACCTTGTGGCACCCCCCACCTAAGCAGAGTAGGATCGGATCGCGAGCCATCGATGATCACTTGTTGATATCGTCCAGTGATGTAAGATTCAAACCACTTGGTAGCAGTTCCAGAGACGCCAAAACGTGTTTCCAACCTGGATATAAGAACACGGTGATCGACCGTGTCGAAAGCTGATGTTAAGTCTAACAATGTATGAGTAAGGGAATGCGTATTGTCTATTACCGGTAGTAAATAAATTTCATCCGTACACTAAACAAGGGTCAGATTTAGTGGAATGGCGAAATGGCAAGAATGCTGGCACAATTAATTGACCAAAACCTCACTCAACTAAAGATATTCTATTAGGGATATGTGGCCTTTGTCAAAGCATGATTGCCTCCTGAAACGCTTTGCAATTGTTAAACTGGTGTCAACTTGAATATTGATGTCCATTTTCCAGTTTGGTACAAAATACACCAGTTTACAGTTGTGTGCGCCATTTTAAATGGTGAGTAAACAAAGTCAATGGCCTAGAGGTTAGTGGTATTTATGCGTAAATTAAGATTGCGCCCATGCAAATTATGATAACATCACTGCCTGCGCGCTGCGCTGTGCACTCAATTCATAATTTGCATGGACGCAATCTTAATTTACGCACAAACCAAATGACCTCTAGGTCATTGGCTTTGTTTACTCACCATTTAAAATGGCGCCCATGTCTGCGCATGCGCACTGATACAACTGTAAACTGGTGTATTACTACAGTGCCTTAAATCTGATGATAAATAAAATGTGGGTGACAGTGAGATTCAGTTCAGTTCTGTACCGTATGCCCAAACATTTTGATGGCAGCTAGTGCATGCACAATGTAAATGTCTACATGTAAATATGAATTATTGTGATTTTTATGTGTATAATATTGATGTACGTCACAAATTATCCTCGGGTGCATGTACAGAAGTATTCACTCTGATTATCTGATTATTATACAAATTTCCATTACTATTTGAAATGTACAAATCCAAAAACAGCATTAGCTCTCAAATCCATTAGACACATCGGCCCAGACATCTGAAACTCTTTGCCCATTGTAATAAGAAACCTTAGGACATTGTATTCTTTTAAGAAGGCGGTTAAAACTATGTTATCGTCTAAGTATTGATCCTGTCGTGTGTAATTTTACTGTATTCATGTTCGTGTGTACAGTGACTGTACACTAAACCAATAATGTGTAATCGTCCATGACCTAGTTTTAGCATCGTTTATCCATCCATGAATGAACCTGCATTCAATCAGCAGATGTTTGAGATTTATTGTATTATTACCAACGCTCCTTCTCTCCCCTTTCCTTTTCTTCTCTGCAATTCACTCTTCTGTTTTTTATTTTTATCTTTATTTTTTATTGTTGTATCCAAGTTGAGGGCTGCGGGCACGTCAAGCTACTTTGCTTATTCTGTAGCCCTCCTGCATCTAATGTATGTTAATTATGCATTCAATATATTTGTTTAATTTCGTATATTATCTGTATAACATTATGTACACTTAAAATATTGTATCAAGCCATATTATGTTCATGAAAATGTATAATGAAAAAGAAAGAAAAAAATATGCAGAAACCAATAAATCGAATCAAATCTTGATATCGATATAGATTTAAAGCGAATGCAAAGTCGTCTGCTATTGACGGTTTTCTTCAGCAAGCTTAAAGGGAGGCTTTACTACTGCAGCTAGAAGGGATTAGACCACCCAGAGAGCCATCGAGGTCACTGTGACAGGTGGCTATCTCATTAACTAAGCTCTCATTTAACATAAGAAAAAGAGGATCATGGGGGACCAACAGGCACCGATTTGGGAAGTTTTCTATATAGAGGGAGCAAGTAGCTACAAGTAGGACAGTGTGCCTTTAACCTCTGGGTGCTTGAGGGTTTAACACTGGTGTTGGTGTAATCTAGCTGTTCTACGTGTATGCTGCATGCAAAGATTGGTGTAAAGAATGTGTTCAAAAAACAATCGGTGGTCAATGTAATTGTATGTTGTTTTCATTTTTAAAATCATGTGACAATCAAGTATAAGTTTTAATGAAGGTGGACAGTAATATGTGACATCTATCATTTGTTTTTATTTGTTATTCTTTTTTTTAGTGCGAAAGTCATGGGCAAATTAAAATGATCATTGAAGAGGCAGTTTGAAATTTATAATCAATATTTGTGTGTACAAATTGGCAATTTCTTGTTAATTTTTTTGTAATTTTCATACACTAGCTCTATCTCATTTGATGTAAATCTTGATGTATTAAAAGTATGAACAAAATTGGAAAATACAAATGATTGTTGCCAACTTGACTGTCCATCAGTTTTATCAGTAATTCATACACTAGCTCTATCTCATTTGATGTAAATCTTGATGTATTAAAAGTATGAACAAAATTGGAAAATACAAATGATTTTTGCCAACTTGACTGAATCAGTTTTATCAGTAATTCAAAAGGTGTATTCATCATAAAGATTTTCTTTGTTTAAATCAGGAAATGAAGGGTGCAGGTATTACATTTTCACGTTTTGAAGTATGCATGTATTCGAAGTGTATTTTTATATTTTGAAATATATCACTTAAAACCTGAATACAATAAAAGGAATGATTTGTAAAATAACATTTTGAAATGTGAACTAATTGTTATTTTTTTAAATCGTTACTCATTTTCTTATTGGCTTAAAAACACAACCTCATGCATGAGATCACATGTAAATTTAGTTTACCAAGTCCACATATGTCCCATACCAGTTAAGTTTAGAGTCACCTACATGTAGCTCAGTCGGTAGAGCATGTGGTCTCGTAATCCGGTGACCCGGGTTCGAAACCAAGTCGATGCACTAGTGCCCTTTGGTAAGGCATTAATCCTTATTACCAGGTCCCTCGGTCTTCTGGTTGCTTACTAACAAGCATTTATTGCTTTCTTAGCTGTCAGGTACAATAACCACCACTATCATCACTTTCTTTCACTTTAATTTTTTTTTTTTAACAAAACATAAAACAAAAATTCTCTGAATTACAAATTGTATGTGAGCAATTTTTAAAGTCTATAAATTGGCAACGGAGAGTGAAATTTATAATCATTTTAATGTAAAAAATTGGTAATTAATTGTTGATCTAATGTTATTTTAATTCACAGTAGTACATTTAATATTAGAATAGAAAATACAAATATATTTGTGCCAATTTGAGGAGGAAAAACTTCTTCATTTAGACCTTTTTAAAATCTCTGAACTGCTTTGGGTTTTTTAAGTACTCCTTATGTTAAACAAATACAATGCGCAATGGCTCAGTGGTAGAGCAGTGGTCTAGTAACCAGGAGATCCCGGTATGAAACCAAGTGACAATGACAATGACAATGACAATTTATTCTCATGTCACCCACATTGGGGTATTGGAGAAGGTTAAGTTGATGCGCCAGTGCCCTTTGGTATGGCATCAATCCTCATTCCCAAGTCCCTCAGTGAAGACTTAAAGTTGTTGGTCCCCTGTTTACTCACAAACGAGCATACACATAATTTTTTGGCAGTGGGGTAAAACAAACCAGCCAATCATGTTTAAACACACCATCAGCAACAACAAATGGTAAATACAATACAAGAAGGGGTGTTACTAAATTTCTAGATGATGTGTTTCTGTTTTTATATCTACCAACTGAAGAAGATAATAATGAAATGTTGATATTAATAATGACAATGGCGATAGTGATATGATGATGATGAAGATAAAAATAAAATGTTGATATTAATAATAATGACAATGATATGTTGAAGACAACGATGAAGATGATAATGAAATGTTAATGATTTTAATAATAATGACAATAGTGATATGATGATGATGATATGATGAAGATAATAAAATGTTGATATTAATAATAATGATGATATGCTGAGACAACAATGATGAAAATTATGATGAAGGTGGTGATAACTTGAAGACAACGATGGTGATGATGATGAAAGTGCTTAAGTAGTACTGATTTATTTCACATCTCACAGACTTGAAGCCTTGCTCAGATATGAAGTGGTAAACCACAGCTTCATAAAAAATAAATGACTTAAAAGTGAAATACACTTCAAATTTCTGTATCTAAATAACACAGAGCCAGTTGCCCTTCATTTACATGGAAAAGAACTGTCGCTACTTTTTGCGCCATATCTAAACGGGCCTTTACCAGTCCATCTACAGTAGAAAGAATCATTACACGGAGAAAGTTTATTGACGTGTCTTTATCACTTTTTTTAATTTCTTGAACATGTCATAATAATGCCACTCTACAGTATATGGGTACTGACCCCTCTCTCTATAAAGTACATATTGCCATTTGTAAACTTTTGTTTCTTTTTCTTCTAATAACACAAAGAACTCTCCAAAACTTGACATAGTGTAAAGAAAAACAAGAAAGAAACTTGAGAGCATTCCTTCAAAAAAAAAGCCTGCCTTGTACAATTGATTACAGAATTGATTACAGAATAAACAAATCAAGTAAAAGAAAAGAAATACAAAATTTGGCTGTTACATTTTACAGCGAAAATCTTGTTTTTTTTAATGTGGATATCATACTTCCTCTTTTCATTCACCTCTTTCTGTATTTCCCTGCAATTTTTAAATACATATTTTCAACAAAGGAAAGAATCTTTATTTTCTACATTTCTACAAGAAAATTTTGTAAGAAAATGGTGTTCTTACAACAAATGATCTGAAATGGAAAAAAGAGGAAGAGAAAGAAAAGAAAAAAACAGATGAAAAGAGATTTCTTGTCACACATCAAATAAATTAACATTCCATTATTGATTATAGGTAAATTGTGATGTAGATAATTATTCACAAACGCATTTATACAATCGTCCTCCCATACAAACGGACACACGAATGACAATCCAGTTGCATAAAAGCAGAAAATAACTATTGATGATAGCACATATAGGCTTACCTTTCCATGTATATAAATTAATATGCTACTTTCTGAGGGGGAAAAATATCAGGTAAAAGGTAGGTTGTTTGACTAGTGTTCCAGTGACAATTGCCACATCAATTTTTCACACCTAACCTAAAAACTCAATTGCAACTCCTATCCCATATCATTGATGAACATTAGAGGAGGTATTTTGAAATAAAAAGGGTTGTTTTTGATAACATGCCAAAAGAGAGAAGCTGCGGGTTTGATTCCCAGCATTGCACTTATTTTTCTCAAGCAAGACATTTTTACATACATTGCTTCTCTTGACCCAGGTATTTAAATGTGTACCCCTGTTAACGGGCGACTGGCTAAACTGCTCTTTAGTGAACTACAGAGGGCGCACTGCAAGTGCACAATCCAGAGCCATCTATACACAGAGTTTGGCCAACTTGGTTTCACTGGGTCACAACATGGCTTATATTCATTTGTCTTGTGCTTGCCCAACAAAGCAGTAGTGGCCATATTGTGTCCAACTCAAACCAGGTTGGCCAAACTCTGTGTATACATTAGATGGCTCTGGCACAATCATAACTGATAACAGTGATCGAGGTATAGACTATAGTGCTCCGATCAGCTACTTTTAACCAGAAGGGCGCAAAAGGAAGCATATTTGTTACATCTTGCACATCATATGTACCTGTATATGAAGATCTTAATTTCAAAAGGAGCTAAATCCACTTTTGATGAAAATTGAGTTATTGATATCAGTTCACTTAGGTACCTGTCTTTCAACAAAATTGTTTACCTAAATTTTGGGAGCAATCATGAAAAAATGCACCTTCTAATATCATTTTTCCATAGACTCCTGTACAAAATCTGGTGAACGGATTTAGCTCCTTTTGGAATTAAACTCTTCATATAAGGATTACTTTTTGAGATCCTAGGAAGTGGTGCTCTCCAAAACATTAAGTTTTTAAGACTTTACATCATACTTACCAAAGAAAGACGACAACCCTTTTACTTGCTTACTGCGTTAGTTCCATCAACAACATGCCTCGTGTAAACATTTATATGTGCACAAAGTCAAAAGATGAAACATAATATTTCTCTTATACTATCCTCAATAGAAGTGTACATGTATTTTATATATTTCATAACAAAAATGATAACATAAAATTTACAGATATGGCAAAATTCAAGATTAATCTGTCAAAAAATCTACTATCCACGTACACGTAAATGTATATTGAATGGGTTTCTTTTTCACATGAAACTCAACACTTGCAATTTATAGTATCTATATATATATAGTATGTACTTCTTTTACATAACCATAATTGTAAAATGTAGTTTTTGAAGCTTCTACCAACCTTGAATTTGTTGTGCAAGCTTTCGTCCACACCTGTGGACTTTCTTAAGCTAACTGTGTTTAGGTGATAAACTGTGCATAATTGTATATTCTAGGGGATTCTTTTTCCACATAAAAATCATAAGTACCTCTAATGAATAACAATATTAATCATTTTTTTAATAATTGTAATGCTTCCTGGGAGAAATTTACATTGTTATAACATATTGTGGCTTTAAATACTGGTTGTAAGCCACAAATACGTTTAAACAACAATATCATAACGTCCGCTTAGTCTCGTTTATATATTATCTATATTGATACATTATATGCATAGATGTAGATGTAGGGGATTCTTTTCCACATGAAAGCCAACCAGGGATATATGTCTCTCTAGTAAATACCAGTACCGGTAATCAAAATATCTCTTAGGTGATAAATTATCAATACATTCAATTCTCCCAGGGATGAATTTCCACATGAAAATCGACATTGGCAAATTGATAGGTAGTATAATTATTAGTGTGTATCTCCATAAAATAACTGTATAAAAATCCTACATCCGTCCATGTTTTAACTATCGGACGTGGAGAACCTCATGACAGAATGCTAATTCTTTAAGGTAATCCTCATGCTTTATTGTATATGAAGTTTTTTTCATTTTACAAAACTACATGTCATGGGTGTATAAATTTAAAACAAAAACAGGTAAAGAAAAAGAAAAAGTCCAATGCAACACCTTGATAATAATTCTGCTTTTATCTTCTGATTTTCCCTTTCATATGTTAAATAACATTAACTTTTTGTACTTTTACTTATCTTTTCTGTGTCTTAAAATTTAGTTCTATTCAAGTCTTCAAATCTTAATTTAACCTTTCCTCCTTCATCTACTCTCAAACTAGTAGTCAACAAAAGATAACATAACTATATTTAAATACTCTATTCTTTATATTCATTCATCATGCTGCGTAGTGTCTAGACTCAAAAAGGAGGAAAAAATATAATTTCAGATGGATGGCCGTTTCTCCATAACCAACAACATGAAAGAGTACACTGTCAGCTTGAACTCTTGACTACGATGAAAGCTTAGACTGCCCACTGTTTGAAGTACATGTATGTATGCACTTTGTTCGTGTGACAAAAAGTTGACCATGGCACTCCACTGTTTGTTACATTAGTTGACGGAAGCAGATAAAGAGATAAATCCTCCATCTTGCCCAAACAACCACAGACTTCGCAGATATCGCTTCAAAGACCACAACGAATGCGTACCCTCTTCCTTACATCCAGTTCATGAACTAAAGAAGGAAACCTCCAATCCTGTCTTTGTCGGCATGGTGCACATTGGTGCCATGTCCATCTTTTGCAGTTGCGTATTAATGCCACGCCTATCTCTTGCAGTTCTACTCAGCTCAAGTCTCCTATCGTTTACTGAACAATTCCAACTGTTTGAATAGTCACCACTTTCAAGACAAAGGTGTTTTCTAGACCTGTAAGGACATTGTCTCTGACATCTTCCTGGCATTTATATATAATAAAGAGGAATACAAAATGGGGAAACCCCTTCTCTAAACATAATGTCACTTCCTCTCCTGATCATCAAGGTCAATTTCATTCTTTCATCATTTTCTCACGATACAAACAAACGATTCCCAAAATGAAGACTTCCATCTTCAGGAATGTCCTCTCTTCCATCTATCATGTTCAACAAGAGTCCTAAGGGGTAATTCCTTTAAGCAATCGCCATGCCATGCTCACTCATGTCAGTACAGGGCTTTAATCTATCAGTTTCTATCTATCTACCCTGATGATGTGTCTCCAAATGATTCCCCAAAAAGAAGCCTTCATTTGAAGGCTTATAGAAATGTCCACTCTTCCATACATCTACTTCAGGAAGCCAAGGGGTGACCCCTAATCATGTCTACGCTGCCACCAAGCCCCAGCACCATACCTTGCGACAGCGATTCAATCCATGAGCAATCTCCTAAAGTCTGAACAGTCTCCAATCTATCCTACAGTGCAGATTTCACCCGAGGAGGGCAATGCCCCTCTCCTCCATTTGTCTAGTTGAGGAAACTAAGCGGGAAACCCCTCCTCCTGTTCAGGCCACCATGGTGCCACTCCCACTTTTTGCAAGGGAAATCCCCTCCTCCTACTTCGCTCGAGGAGGGAAATACCCTCTCCTCCATTTGTCTAGTTGAGGAAACTGAGGGGGAATCCCCTCCTCCTGTCCAGGCCACCATGGTGCCACTCCCACTTTTTGCAGTTGTGGTCCAAGGCGTGGCTCCTCCACAGCTTCTCCAGAAGGGTGTGTCTCTGCTCGCACAAGAAGAGCGGCTTGCCTCTCCTATAGCAAAAGTAGTGGAGGAAAAAATTGGGTATTGAGATGTATTCTATACCAAACGGCTAAAGTGCATCGTCTACATCGTCGCAATCCTAGATATGACAGTGGGAGGTCCAAATGTCTGTATATGGAATTTGTTTGTTATCCTTTATTTTCTTTGTTTCAAACTTACCTCCTTTTGCTAAATTTGCTGTTTGAAAATTTATACATAGTATCTGTATACAACTGATCTTTTTAAAGTGACTGTTCCCCTTTCAAATCCAATACAAAATTTGAAGGCTTACCCAAACTACATATCGGCTTTAATAGTTTTGTTCTACATAGGAAATGAAGGTTAATAAATACATCTGTCTAACACTCACTGAAGGTCAATTTTATTCTTTACCATGGTTCAAACTACACATGTACTTTGAGAGCTCGATGATTATTGGATAATTCAAGGGCAAGTGCAATCAACTGTCCAATACCCACTTGAGATCTATATCTTCTTTACCATGGACTTTAAGAGCTTGATGCTTATTGGATAATACAATGGCAAATGCAATCAACTGTCCAATACTCACTTGAGATCTATATCTTCTTTACCATGGACTTTAAGAGCTTGATGCTTATTGGATAATACAATGGCAAATGCAATCAACTGTCCAATACTCACTTGAGATCTATATCTTCTTTACCATGGACTTTAAGAGCTTGATGCTTATTGGATAATACAATGGCAAATGCAATCAACTGTCCAATACTCACTTGAGATCTATATCTTCTTTACCATGGACTTTAAGAGCTTGATGCTTAGTGGATAATTCAAGGGCAAGTGCAATCAACTGTCCAATACTAACTTGAGATCTATAATTCTTTACCATGGACTTTAAGAGCTCGATGCTTATTGGATAATACAATGGCAAATGCAATCAACTGTCCAATACTCACTTGAGATCCATATCTTCTTTACCGTGGACTTTTAAGAGCTTGATGCTTAGTGGATAATTCAAGGGCAAATGCAATCAACTGTCCAATACTCACTTGAGATCCATATCTTCTTTACCGTGGACTTTTAAGAGCTTGATGCTTAGTGGATAATTCAATGGCAAATGCAATCAACTGTCCAATACTCACTTGAGATCCATATCTTCTTTACCGTGGACTTTTAAGAGCTTGATGCTTAGTGGATAATACAATGGCAAATGCAATCAACTGTCCAATACTCACTTGAGATCCATATCTTCTTTACCGTGGACTTTTAAGAGCTTGATGCTTAGTGGATAATTCAAGGGCAAATGCAATCAACTGTCCAATACTAACTTGAGATCCATATCTTCTTTACCGTGGACTTTTAAGAGCTTGATGCTTAGTGGATAATTCAATGGCAAATGCAATCAACTGTCCAATACTCACTTGAGATCCATATCTTCTTTACCGTGGACTTTTAAGAGCTTGATGCTTAGTGGATAATACAATGGCAAATGCAATCAACTGTCCAATACTCACTTGAGATCCATATCTTCTTTACCGTGGACTTTTAAGAGCTTGATGCTTAGTGGATAATTCAAGGGCAAATGCAATCAACTGTCCAATACTCACTTGAGATCCATATCTTCTTTACCGTGGACTTTTAAGAGCTTGATGCTTAGTGGATAATTCAAGGGCAAATGCAATCAACTGTCCAATACTAACTTGAGATCCATATCTTCTTTACCGTGGACTTTTAAGAGCTTGATGCTTAGTGGATAATTCAATGGCAAATGCAATCAACTGTCCACTACTCACTTGAGCTCGATATCTTCTTTACCATGGACTTTAAGAGCTTGATGCTTATTGGATAATACAAGGGCAAATGCAATCAACTGTCCAATACTCACTTGAGATCTATATCTTCTTCTCCATGACTGTCCAAGTAGAGGGAAACCCACGTGCATTTGCGCTCCCCTCTGATGAGCAGCATCGAGGAGGAGTTGATGTCCAAGTAGACAGCGGTTCCTTTACCACAGTAGTTGGCATGCTGTAGAGGCAGAGGATAGGAAAAGAAAAATTGATTGAAATCTAAAATGAGGTCTTGGGATGAGTCCTGGGCCCCGTCTTACAAAGAGTTGATATCAATAGCAAATAAGTTATTTGCGATTAATATAACTTGCAACTATGTACACCCTCCTCTCAACATTAACATTGATTAAACAAATAATAATAATATCGCTATCACAACCACCATCACCATCATCGTTATTATCATCATCACCACCACCACCACTGCCACTACTAGCACCACCACTACCACCCTCATCACCATCACCACTTTTACTACCACCACCACCACCATCACCACTACTATCACCACTACCACAACCACCACTAACACCACCACTACCACCATCATCACCATCACCACTACCACCACCATCACCATTACCACCAACATTATTATCAAAACCACCATCATCCTCCTTCATCCTACTTCTCCTCCTCCTTGTGTAATCATCCACACTATAAACAGACCACTTACCGTGATGCCTTCTCCGACATCCCTGCCTTTCACCTGCCCCTTGCAGCAGTTGGCTCCCCAGCAGACCAGCTTCCCGCAGATCAGGCAGACCAGCGGCTTGTCTGGTTTCTTCTTGCACATCAAGCACACTTGCTGGTTGTAGCGCTGGAACAGGGAGTTGTAGTCAGGAGGCAGCTGGAGCAGACGCGGAAGGCAGTACGTGGGACTGGCCATCAGAAGATCCTACAGGTAAATCAGGAACAAATAGACAAAAGCATATCAAATTTCTGAATTGCATTAAAATCTTTAAGGTATATAGTTGCATAACTGGGACGATCAATTCATTGCAAAATGTTGTAAGAAAAAACGAAACCCTTCCCAAATCAGTTTCTTTTTCTTGAGTTAGGAGAGAGGATGAGCCTAGGGGAGAATAGGAAAGAGACAAGAAACATAGGGAATAGGAGGGGATAGAAAATTGAAGGAAATATGTATGGATGAAGAGATGCATAATTGGGAGATCCCTAACTGACCATCGAGTGGGACCTCTTCACAAACTCAGAGAAAGAGAAAGAGAAAGACAGAAAGACAGAGAGAGAGAGAGAGAGACAGAGACAGACAGACATACAGAGAGGGGAGAGGGAGAGGGAGAGGGAGAGAGAGAGAGAGAGAGAGAGAGAGAGAGGGAGAGAGAGAGACAGACAGACAGAAAGACAGAAAGAGAGACAGACACAGAGAGAGAGAGAGAGAGACAGACACAGAGAGAGAGAGACAGAAAGACAGAAAGAGAGACAGACAGACATAAAGAGAGAGATAGAGAGAGAGGGAGAGGGAGAGAGAGAGAGAGGAGAGGGAGAGAGAGAGACAAAAAGAGAGACAAACAGACAGAGAGATAGAGAGGGGAGAGGGAGAGAGAGAGAGAGAGGAGACAGAGAGAGAGAGAGGAGACAGACACAGAGAGAGAGAGAGAGAGAAAGACAAAAAGAGAGAGGGAAAGAGAGAGGGAAAGAGAGAGGGAGAAAGAGAGTGTTAAAAAGAGAAAGTGAATAAAGAGTGAAAGATAAGGAAACAGAGGAACAAACACATCTGACAAAATAAGCACCATATGTGTATACATAACACACATCTATTCAACTTACCTTGGACGCTGAGTGTGACCTCTTCACAAATTCACAGAAGGGATTGCAGAGGGCCGCTACGATGGAGGTTGGTTCTCGTCTAGCTGGGGGCTTGAAGCATTGAGCCGACACCAGACCAGATGAGCTCTGGGCCTGGTCGGGGTCGGTAAGGCACAGGAACGCGGCCAGAGTACGAAATTCATCCTCGGGATACTGCCCCACAAAAGAACAGAAAAAGGATTAATGTTGAGATATTAGTTTTGAAGCTGGTGCACAATGTATAGTGATAATCCTTTTCTTGTTTGTTTGTTTGTTCATTTGTTTTAACTGACTGCTTAGAAAGCATGTGTAGAGATAGATAGCTTTATTAAGTCCTCTCTGAGGGACTTGGTAATACGCGACGCAAGTACTGACTACGGGTATTTAAATGAGCTGTGACCGTCTCCGTACTGACTATCGTCACGATCTAATTTGCATAACAACGCTAATCTTAGCGGGGGGTCACTCAGAGCGAACAATTCCGTGTAGCGTCCAAACCTACGACGGTATTCAGAGTTACTAAACTGCAAATTCGATTGAGACAATAGCCAGAGTACGAGCGGTCACAGCTCATTTAAACACCCCGTAGTCAGCACTTGCGTCACCGTGCGAAAACTCCCTATTGAGGATTAATGCCTTACCAAAGGGGACTGGAGCATCGACTTGGTTTTGAACCCAGGGCCTCCTGTTTACGAGACAGCTGCTCTACCACTGAGCCATCGATCCTTTCTTGATCATGTTCATCATATATATCTGTACATTTTAGTTTTTGTAACTGTTTTATAAGAAAGAATACATTATCCACCAGGCATGTACTGTACATGTATATTTTGGATGATGGTGCTTGGTCTCTTTAATGATGTTTCTAGGTGTCCAACGTGCATCATTTGCTTCAGATTTTATGTGTAATTCCATTTCCTGCAAAAATCAATCACGTGCTGGTCAGGGAGATTTTGCAAAGATATCAAATTTAGAGGAGCTACGGACAAATCAATAGATTACATATGGGATGTCTCTGAAAAAATGATTGACTTGGGTTTAAAAAGAATGGTTTTGAGATTTATCTAAGCTTTGGCTCTAAAACTTTGGTCCCTTTGAAGTCGTCAAATGGCACCATGTTTCTAAGAAGACATATTAAACACTTGACAGTCTTAAACCAGTTAGTTAGCAAAATAATGTGCTTAATGCAAACTCACTAGTGAACTTAAACTGTGACATTCTTGTAGCTGATTTAACACTTTACCTCGCATTTTGGCAGGTCTTCTTCGAACAGGTAGTGTTGGACCAAAGCAACGATCCTCAACCACGGGAGGCACTGGTGGACCAGGGCAGCCTCAACGGTCTGGGGTGACCACACAGCTTGGTACAGCTACATGTTGGGAGCAAGGAAAGAAATGAAAGAAAGAAGTCAGACAGAGAAGTAAACAAAGCAGGTTGACTTTGATTTTGATTTTACCTCACTGCAGAGATAGAAAGAATAGGCTTGTCGATCATTCAAACAAATATTGCATTTCGTGGATATCATTAAATGTAATCTAAAACCTTCCATTTAAATTTTGTTTGATTCTGTATGAACAATTTAGTTTGTATTATTGCCAAATCTAAAAGTTAGCAATGAATCTCATGTCAATAATAGGTACATAGGCAAAGGGACACCAAGGTAATTGAAAATGAAAATGAAATAAATGATATCTATGAAGACCCAGAAAGGCGCTAGATATAAGTGGGTTCTAGTATAGCGCTCATGTCTGTCAAACTTGACACAATATTATTACCCAGGCTTTAGCATGGCTGCCATTACAGCGCTCTTGCATTTCAAGGAATTAATTCCTGCCAGGTACCTATTTACATCACCTGGGTCAAGTGTGGCAAATGTAGATCAATGTCTTGCCAAAGGACATTAGTGCCACAGACCTTGTGATCTGCAGTCTAGTGACATATCCACTCGACCACGACACCTCTAATAGCATCGACACAACTAATAGCATTTCACATAGACCTAATGCCCTTTGGACTCTCAGCAGATGATATGCTAACCTGAAAGGAAGTGCTGGTGACAAAGTCTGCATGTTGGTAGAGATTGGTTTGACTGAGCTGTGAGATGACATCACTTAACAACCAAGCCATCCCGATGTCTTTCTCTTTCTTCTCAGACTAATGATTGGTTAAAAGATAGATAGAGAGAGAAAAAACATAACTATCAAATACAAATGTATCTTGCATGCTTGTTTTTTGTTCTATTTGTTTGTCTGTTTGTTTATTTGCTATAATGTATTGTTAATTTTGGGGTCAACATACTAATCAGGCTATTTGCTCTTTTTTGTTGACCCCTCATTCTCATACTTGTTCTCACTGTTTTGTATTGATTTCTATTGGTATAACTCTGTTGTGTTTATAGTTTATACATGTTGTTTATTATTATTATTAAAAGAAATGGGTTTGGGATTTATGTACTCCAACATGTATATGCATAGAGTTTAAATACACTTTTTATATTCCTGTTGAGTCATTAGAAAAAACATATTCATTTTTTCTGTGACTGTTTTCTTGTTTTATCCAACTTCATTGTAAGCATCACTGCATGTCCAAACTTAAATATATTCATGGAATTTTACACATGATGAAAGTACATAGTAGTGCATTACCTTGAGTGGTCTGCCGCTACTCTGCCAGGCTCTCCTTTCAGACTCTGGTAGCCTGCAGCTCAGGGAGGCTAAGGCCTGGACATAGACCAGATGGTATACAGTACTCACAATGCACTGGAACAATGCTAAGGAGAGGAAAGAGAGAGAGTAATGAGAATAAATCTACATCAAATGTTCTATTTAGTTACATATTTCATACTTAGTCTGTTCTAAACACTAGTAATGCTATGTACTCCATACAATAATCAGATGTACTAACAACTTTAATAGATGTGGTCAGTAACTTCTGGAACAAAACAGCTTGCACTTGCAATTTTGGGGCATCTTATTTCTCAAAAAAGCAGAGAGCATTTTTCTAAATAAGACGTTTGAAACCTTTATGCTTGTGTTTTATAAATTCAAGAATATAAAAAGCCAAATACTGAGCACAGAGATAAGGAAATCAAGATACATGTAGCCATGTCATGACATGTCAACCACTAGAAAATGTTGTCTACTTCAATTGAATAGACTTCAAACAAGCCTTCTTTACTTTGCTTATATTTTGATGGGTCTAAATGTTCCATCTAATGCATGATACACCCAATTCAGAATTACTTTAAAGGTATAGACCAGTTTTGGAAACGCCCCCCTCTCAAAAAATGGAATGGAAGCTCTTACTTCCAATCATGTGAAAGAATATGTTTTGACTAATACGCGATGATACAAATACATCTTTCTGTGTACAGTGCTTGTAGCTTTACCAAGACTGAGCCAAATTTATTATCATTTTGATGATTCCAGAACCTTGCAGCACACACCAATACTTATATGCTATATGATCAACCTTTTCTGATCGATTCCACAATGTTTCTTTTACAATGCAATCGCATGACCAGAACTCCTAAAAGCCAAATTCCTAAAAATAATCACTTTCATCGCTGCAAGTTAAGATTAGCTCTCGTTCGCCTGCAATACTCCTTACCTTTCTCTACAGGTTGTGGTATACTGAAGACAAAGAGAAGAAATAAGGCCACTGGGTCACAGACCAGTACTGGAACTCCAGTGTCAGCTGCAGCCATTCTACTGTATACAAATAAACAAATTAAATATCAAAGAGAAGGTTGATTTGTGGGCTTTATATCTCTCAATCCTTTTTATTCCTACTGTATGTGTAAGAATATGATACATGTACATGCAGACGCAATGTCTCGTGAAAGTGATTGCTTTTAAAATGCCCTCATGTTCAAAATATAACTAGATTAGTTAAAAATTTAATTTGGACCCCATTTCAAAGACTTACCGTATTGGTAACTCTGTCATTTCCTCTGCAAGCAGATCTCTTGTTTTGTACTAAAAGGTGTATAATATGTCCTTATTCTATATCTCCCCCCCCCCCCATGAAAGTGATTGCTTTTAAAATCTGTCATATTCGAAATATAACCAGATTAGTTTAAAAATGAATTTGGACCCCATTTCAAAGACTTACTGGCAACTCTGTCATTTCCTTTGCGAACAGATCTCTTGTTGTACTAAAAATGTATATAATGACATTATTCTCTTTCCCCCCCCCCCCCCTAATGAAATATTTGAAAATTATCAAAATGCGACATAAACATGAACAAAGCTCCCTTCCCTGCTCCTCCTAATACATGTAAAACCGGTCTATAAAGACCACCCAAGGGAGACAAGAAAAGTGGTCTCTATAGGCAGGTGATCTCTATGTACAGGTTCCTTTAGTACATGTTTCAATGGAAACAAACAAATGTGGTCTTTCTATAGCGGTGGTCACTAAAGCAGGTTTGACTGTACATGCAAATGAAGCGAATGAAGACTGGTTGTAATACTCAAGGTGGAGTGGAATACTCTAATATTTGTGGGTGGTAAGGCACCCTAACAAAGTCATTCATTATAATTAAATCGAGGGGTCAGTGACACAAAGACGTAACTGCATTTTGGCCATTTTGAGAAAAAGTGGTTTATTTGTCACTGAGCACTTGGGCCTTAAGTTAAGTCTATGTTTCACTAGCCATTGACTTCAATGGGATATTGGGTGTGCTTAAGTCTTTGAGTTTCCTGGAAAGCCCACATTTTTCTGAACACTTTGATATCAAACACTCATTTTGGCAAAATATGGAGTTACGTCTTTGTGTCACTGAACCCTCGATATGTGGATCTTGTCAGAGATGAATCATTTATACTTACACATTTGCATATGCTCCAGTGACCAGCTTAGTCCACATCTTAGCGACGTGTGCCCCTCTCGTGAGCTGCCTAGCATGTATGTCTAGTATCCGTAGCAACGGTCCTACAATGTTAAAACAAAGACCGCTTTCAGCTCCATTCATACTGGCAATATTATTCAGGAAACCATAATTAGTTTTGTCACATTGTAGAGGTGTCGTGATCGAGTGGATACGTCACTAGACTGTTGGATCGCGAGGTCTGCATCGCGAGGTCTGCGGTTCGAGTCCCGCCATGGCAATAATGTCCTTTGGCAAGACATTAATCTTCATTTGCCACACACTCGACCCAGGTGATGTAAATGGGTACCTGGCAGAAATTAATTCTTTGAAATGCTAGAGTGCGGTAATGGCAGCCAAGCTAATGCTGGGGTAATAATTGTGGCGCATTAGGGGGGTGTTTCACAAAGATCCTAAGTCAAACTTAACTCTAAGTTGGACATGTGTTTGCTAATAAATGTACTTCGTGGAAGCTGTCAAGGTCTTACTAATTTCCTGTGATATATTTGTCACACAATTATTCAAAGGGCACAATTCAAATAAGATGTAATATGTTCTGCACAATGTATAGGGTGATCAAGAACTGAAAAAATATCAAAAAGATTATTGGTAATATTGAAACAACCTCTGCTGAAGTTTATGTTACCGGTAATGTATATACAGTCAAATCTTTCTATAGCGACCGCCCAAGGGAAACACCAAAAGTGGCCTTTGTAGACAGGTTCCTTTAGTACATGATTCAATAAGAAACCATTTTCAAGGGAAACAACAAATGTGGCCTTTGTAGACAGGTGGTCACTAAAGCAGGTTTGACTGTATTTGGTGCTCCAGGTATGGAATACAACTGACTTTGAAATGAACTTACTGATGCAGCTGCGTTTCTGAGCTGTGTTAGCATGGTTGAGCAGATTGCCCCCAGCAGACACTATCTCCAATTCTAGGTTGATTCTGAAGAGAGAAGAAGGAAAATATATGTTATCAGCTAGGGACAGAGTACAGGGAAGGAAGAGAGCATAAGAGGAGCAAGGGAGGAGGGGAGCGAATAGGGGAGGGTTGGCAAGAGAGAGGGTGAGAGTGAGAGTGGGTGAGAGATAGAGAGAAGGGGGGGGGGAGAGATGAATAGGGAGAGCAAGGGAAAAAGAGAGAGAGAGAGAGAGGGAGAGACATGAATAGGGACAGGAGATTGCCCGACGTAGGACTGTGCATCAGCGACTGGTGTGGCTGAAGTTAAAGGGAGTGTAGCATGACAAGACTGTGTCTTTCCTGTGGCCTGACTCGGGGCCATGTCCATGTAGAAATTAAGTAGCTGACTACCGTTAATCAAGTCCATTCGTTTACGTGCAACAAAGACATAGATGGCGTTAACCAGTATTTGCCAAGCTACACCCCTTTAAGATCTTTACCTTGCTATTGAGCAGATTCTTGGGTAGAGTCCATCAGGGCTTGCCTTCATGTCTTCCAGGTCGTCACATTCATTCTCTCTCCAAACATCATTGATGAACGTCTGGATAGCTCCACTCTGCTCTGGACTCATCTCAACTGAAAACTGTAGAACAGTGACGACATAATAACCATTCAATATCTTCAAATGGGAGAGTACATGTGGATCCTAAACATATCAATTAGCTTACCAATTCCCAGATAAGAGGTATTTTCAGGTTCAATTTTCAGCAGATTAAGGTCACTAGAAATAGAAAATAATTGACCATGTTGTCCTTCAGTTCTTCCCGACACTTCACCATGGTAACAATTGACCTTCATTTAGTGTAAAACCAAAAACCTTTGTGACTTGAAACTTTAATGAACTGTTACCAACAGCCATTTTAGCTGCAAGAAACTTCCACGAATCGTTAGACTTCAGTATTATAATTCTATCACTTTTGGGTATGAATTTACACCACTCAAAGAATTTGGGGAAGTTTAATGCACATAAAAATTGTTTACTCTTACAGATTATGTATCAAATTATTTGATATTAAATAGACAATTGGCTGTACAACAATTCATATCAGCTCGCAAAACTTTAGTAGATAGAAGTAGTAGTAGTGGTGGTGGTTATTTTACCCGACTGCTCAGAAAGCATAAATGCTTGTTAGTAAGCAACCAGAGGCCGACGGCTTAAGGTCCTCTCCGAGGGACCTGGTAATGAGGATTAATGCCTTACCAAAGTGCACTAGCACATCGACTTGGCTTTGAACCCCGGTCACTGGATTACGAGACCAGTTCTCTACCAACTGAGCTATCGCACCTATGACAAAGGTGTCTAATTCATCCTACCTAATTGATTGAAATTCAGAAGACTTACCATTGGATCTGACCGGGGTGTTTTTCCACTCAGGATATGGGTGACTCGGTTCAGGGACGTCTTCTTCCGCTCCAGCGAAGTGACCTTGGAGGGTTTGATAGGGATGAACGGCAGGACTGAGTTGGCCAGCTGCCGACATAGAGGGCACTGGAACTCTCCTCGCCTTCGTACGTCCAGATCGTGCGCTTGGTAGTTATGACCCTGAGGGAAGGGGAAAGGGGAGAGCAAAGTCAAGTATTATCTCTGTGCACTAACAAGTTTTCAAGCTGGGTTTAGCTCCAATTGCATATCGAGAACTGTTTTCCTTCAATTTTTGAGTAACTATTCATTTGAGCCAAGTTGAGATCTAGAGACAATCTTGGCTTTAACTGTTTATACATGTTTTTAGTAAGCCTCAATTAAAACTCACAATTCTCTGACTGTAGATTGTACAGTAAAGCCCCTCTGCACTAGTTTGGCCAGGAGGGATTAGACCTCCTTGTGTGGTCACTAACAGGTGGTTATCTCATCAAATCAGCTCTTAATTAACATAAGAAAAAGGGGACCATGGGGGACCAATGGTCACTGATTAGGCATTATTTGCTATATAGAGGGCGCAAGTAGCTATAAGTAGTGCAGTGGGACTTTAAAATGTAAAAAAAATGGGATTGGAAACAAAAAAGTCAACATGGTATTGAGGGACTGTGGACTGAGGTCTATAATAGGAAGGCAGAAGTGGCATTGGGTGTGGGATTGGCGGAACAGAAAGGGGTAATAAGGAGGGTTTGGTGGGGGAGAGGGGTAGAACAGCCAGGTGAGAAAGACCCACACTGGATGATGTGATGATTACAATCTATATATGAAACTAGAGCCAACCTGTTAGGATATGGATCCCATCCTGTCTTAGTTTAATAAAAGTGACAATGACTGGGTTGGGGTTGGTTAAAGGGGGGGGGGGGATGGAATAAAGGAGAAAGGGATAACAAAAAAAGAAAGAGGGGTAGATTTACCCTGAGCGATAAGAGTTATGCCTGATGACAATATAAATGAAGAGAGTGATCACATGGTGGATCCGCCCCTCCATTGGGTTAATGGTCAAAACCTTTAATAGGGTAGCATAAGTGGGGGAGGGGGGGGGGGTACAAGGGATAAAGTGAAGGAATGGATAGACTCACCCTGAGTGATGTGAGGTATGCCTGGTGACAGTCTAGATGAAGTGAGTGCCCACACGTCTGAATGTGGACCCCACCCTCCCAGCCAGTACCAGCTGCTTCCCATGATCTCTCCTGTGAAGCGGATAAATGTTCTAGATTACACCGACATCGAAAATAGTGATGTCAAACTCAATCCGAACCTCTGTATACATCTTTATACCATACCAATGCACTTTTAAAAACTAAAGTAATGTCATGTGAATCAATGTATATGCTTATTTGCAATTGGGTCCAACTGTAATTAATTATTTTCTTCTAAAATCATTCCATATAAATTCTATATTTAGAAGGGTAAGTCTCAAGGGTGTTGGTTAAAGTATTTGTCTGCAGACATGTATACATGTTAAAACAATCAAGATTTTTCAAAATATATTCATGTACATTGCAGAAAGATTTCATATTTTGGTTATAAATTTGTCAGTCCATTAGACATCATAAACTGAAAAATTAAATAGCACATTTAAATAATATGGACTGGCCTTGAGGGAGATACAACATATATTTCCCAAACTAGACTCATATTGCCTCGAGTCAAAGACGAGGGCAATATGGGTCTTGTGAGGGCAATATATGGTATCTCCCGAAAGTTAAGCCAGTCAATATTGTTATTGTTATCCAAATCAGACATCTAGAGCAAAAATACATAAATCAACTATGACAATCTCATAGAACTGAAAAACTTTGTCAAACCAAAACTCTGCATCCAGTGCTTGACGAAAATTTTGATACACTGCAAACAGTGTACCTAATTTGGTGCGATTATTATGTCACAATAGAGTGCGCGCGAAGTGCGCAGGTTCTCGTACGCATAATAGATGCACAATGAAAATGACAAAATATGGCGCGGTCAATACAAGACTATATTTTCACTCGTCTCTACACCAAAAGTCTATACAGGCAAGGAAACCAAGGAAAATACAAAGAACTTCCGTTCCAACTGCTATGGAAAACTAGGGCAATACGGTTTTGTAAATGACCAGCTCATGACCCCAAAATCTAATCAGTTCATTGGCTCTGCAAGATACATTCATGTCTTGAGTTTGATGGTAATCCGTCCATCGGTTCTAGTGATAATGCGATCACAAGCTATTTATGCATACATAATGCCTTCGGCTACTTCGTTGTGGAGGCGTAAAATCATAAATTTGAATAATTGATCTTTTTGTTAACCTTTCCAAAGCTGTCAAGGAGCGTCGAAAGCCTCTGCATCTCCTCCCTCCAGCATCTCCCCATGCTAGTCAGAGACGTGTCCTCTCCTACAGGCAGCGGGATCCTCTGATCATTGAGACATCTATGGCCTAGTACTGCAGGACAAAGTGGAAGCAAAGACACCCTCTCATAAAAGGGGCAAAGAGGTGACACAGGCTTATGACTACTACTGCCACCACAACCACTGCCACCACAACCACCACCATCATCAATATCAACACTAGTCAGAGAGGTGTCCTCTCCTACAGGCAGCGGGATCCTCTGATCATTGAGGCATCTATGGCCTAGTACTGCAGGACAAACAAAAGCAAAGACACCCTCTCATAAAAGGGGCAAAGATGTGACACAGACTTATGACTACTACTGCCACCACAACCACCACCATCATCACTGACACAACCATCATCAACATCAACGCTACACAGAGAGGTGTCCTCTCCTACAGGCAGCGGGATCCTCTGATCATTGAGACATCTATGGCCTAGTACTGCAGGACAAACAAAAGCAAAGACACCCTCTCATGAAAGGGGCAAGAGGTGACAGGGGTTTGTGACTACCACCACCACAACCACCACCATCATCACTGACACAACCATCATCAACATCAACGCTACACAGAGAGGTGTCCTCTCCTACAGACAGTGGGATTCTCTGATCATTGAGGTATCTATGGCCTAGTACTGCAGGACAAACAAAAGCAAAGACACCCTCTCATAAAAGGGGCAAAGAGGTGACAGGGGTTTGTGACTACCACCACCACAACCACCAACATCATCACTGACACAACCATCATCAACATCAACGCTACACAGAGAGGTGTCCTCTCCTACAGGCAGCGGGATTCTCTGATCATTGAGGTATCTATGGCCTAGTACGACAGGACGTAAACAAATTGCACTGGTAGGATTAGTTAAGGAGAGAAAAGTCAAATACTTTGGTCATGTTAAAAGGCACCAAAGCCTCTTAAAGGATGTGTTGGAGGGAAGAGTGGAAGGGAGTAGACCGAGAGGGAGACCCAGAACCAACTGGGAAGAGAATGTCAAGAACTGGAGTGGACTAAAACTGCAAAAGTGCACCAGAATGGCAGAAGATAGAGTGAAATGGAGAGATGTTGCAATCAACCCCCAAACCGGAAGAAGATACTAAGATAGATAGAGACTGCAGGACAAATCATGGAAGCAAAGACATCATCTCATAAAAGGGGCAAAGAGGTGACAGGGGCTAATATGAGAAAATAGAAATTCATGAAAGTCTCTCAATATCTTTTTGTTGGATAATGCACTTATTTACCTGCAAAAAATATAAAGAGGAAAGGGGAACCTTAATAATCGACCTGATCAAATCTGTAATGCCAGTGCTGGAGAAGGGATGAATTTCCACAACCAACATCCTTAAGATATTATCACTACCAGTAACCACCACCGGTATCACTAACAATGCTACTACAACAAACATGACCACCATCACCATCACCAAAACTACCACCACTGCCACCACCACAACCACCACCATCATCACCGACACAACTATCATCAACACCAACACAACCACCGTCGTCACAGCTAATACTAATACAGTCAAACCTGCTTTAGTGACCACCTGTCTACAAAGGCCACATTTGTTGTTTCCCTTGAAAATGGTTTCTCATTGAATCATTTACTAAAGGAACCTGTCTACAAAGGCCACTTTTTGTGTTTCCTTTGGGTGGTCGCTATAGACAGGTTTGACTGTATATGACTTTACCATCACCATACCATCATCACTTACCATTAGTTGCTTGCATGAGTACCACTTGTCCGATTGGTTTAGTTGCTGTTGAAGGGCTTGTTTGCCCACATATCACACACTCATATTCTATCTCCGGGGTAGAAGCTTCAGCTGCATTCTTGCCTGGATCATGCTGATCCATGCTTTCATCATCTTCTAAAATTGCAGAAAAAAACAAGAAAGTTAAAGAGAAGGTTGAGTTCTGGGGAGAGGTGGAAAATAATTTGAGAGCATTATCATTGTTATTATGTAAATGTGGAAGAACATCAGAGGAAAAATGTTCCCTGAAAAGCTGGTTCAAATGCCTTCATATTCTAAATACGACAAGTAACAGCTTAAAAATGAGGCCTGATTTTTATGCCACATGTTTGTGTAGTCCCATATTCATCTTTCTGTGTACCGTCCTTGTTACTTTACCAAGACTGGGCCAAGTTTCTTATCATTTTGAGGATTCTAGAACCTTGCAGAACACACCAATACTTAAATGCTAAATGATCAACTTTTCTGATCGATTCACGCCGTTTCTTTCACAACGCGATCGCATGACCAGAACTCAACTTTATCTTAAGTATTCCACTTTTACACTGCAAAAGTGGTAAAAATAGCATCATCTTTAATTCCATGGTACACATATATCACATGTTGGCGAGTGGCACTCATATGAAATTTCATGAAGTATACGGTACATGTATTTAAAGATGCTGCCTTCAGGAGTTGAGTTGTATCTTTTCTGTAAATTGAATAGTTCTTCCACCTCACAAATGAAAAACATTATTATTATTATAGATAAGGGAAATTTCAATATGAGTGTGGGTAGAAATCTTCCTGTTTTGACCCCTTCAAAATATAACCAGTCATTAGATGCTGCTTGTAAGTATCGGCTTGCATTGTGATGTAGATATACAGTAGGCTTGCAGGTGCACCATGTGAGAGAGAGAGGGAGGATTGAGTCCTAAAAAGGACTCTCGGTTATCTTTCTTGAGGGTGTGTATAGTCCTGAAAAGGACTGTTGGTATAGTCTTGAAAATGACTGTTGGTTATCTTTCTTAGCTTATAGTTCTAAGGAGAACTATAGCGTTTGGAGAGGATGAGTGGCGGGAGTGGCTCGACGTTTCAAACAGGTTCACTCCTTACGACGAATAGTCAACCTGTTTGAAATGTCGAGCCACTCCCGCCACTCTCCCTCTTCGCACGCGCCTGGATACATTGACGGGTTCATTTACCTTGTTTTTCAAGCGTCTTTTCCAAAAATCTCTTTTGCTGGGATGCAAAATTTGCAACAAGTTTTTTCTGAGCTTCCTGAGCCTTTTTCCTCCTGCAATGTCAAAGAATAGAAAGAAGAAAAGAAAACATGGTCAAAACATATTGTGATAAGCCTACAACTTTCTACCTTTCTTTTGACTATATCCACAAATGTCTTTTCATTGTCACACACCATGATACATGTCCATTATAACTTTTCTATAATATGCAAATATACACTGTCTTGAGAGGTTCTGGTTAAAATTATGCGCAAAAAGTGACTCTAATAGTGCTATTTGCTGAGGGGCACAGCCCTGAAGCGAATGGTACCATTGGAGTCACTGAGGCCCAAAGTTTTAACCAGTACCTCGAAAAAAGGCATGGTATATTTGTTTTACATCCTGCCTAAAAAAATTAATTTGAAACAAAAATTAAAAAAATTATATTTTTGAATTTTTTTGTTGACATTTAGAAAATTTAAAATTCAATAATTACTAGTAGTATTATAAATAATTTTTTAAAATTAAATTAAGATATGAAGAAAAAAAAATTATTAAAAAAAGAAAAAAGAAATCAAACAAAAATTTAACTACCAAATAGTACTCCCAAATAATACTTTTTCAGAGCAACCTTAAAACCTCCTGACGACGGATAGTCAACCTGTTGGAAACGTCGAGCCACTCCCGCCACCCATGCTCTCCAAACGCTATAGTTCTCCTTAGAACTATATGCTAAGAAAGATAACCAACAGTCTTTTTCAGGACTACACACCCTCAAGAAAGACAACCGAGAGTCCTTTTCAGGACTCGTAAATCCTCCCTCTCTCTCACATGGTGCACCCGCAAGCCGACTGTAAACCTTAAAATAGTTGAAATATTTCTGGTCACATGATGAGCTCTCAACTATCAAAAGCCAATAAATTTTTGAAGCAGAACAAAATATATCATACCTTTGTCCTGTCACTACAAAAAGGAATTTATTAAAAAAAATGTCAATCAATTTGATTAGGCACTCTGCCGTCCAGGACCACAACAATATATAATCTATTTTTGTATAGCATATTTCACATTATGGTATAACATCCCTATGTGCTCCCAAAGAGCTTTGGATAACATTATCCCGGCTTCACCTTCAGAAAACATTTTCAGAGCACAGTTGTGACCAGATATCCACTCACTATACCTGGGTTCAAAGTGGAAAATGTAGATTGATGTCTTGCCAGAGGATGTGAATGAAATGGAAGGAACATGAAACCAGAGCCTTGCGATCTGGAGTCCACCAGACCCATACAAATCTAAATGTACTAATAGATCAAATGAAAAGTGGATCATATCCAATCCAGGTATTTATAAAGCGCCAATATCTAGTTGCCTAATCAAAGGCGCTGATGAGACTGAAAAACTACAAAAAATGTCTGTTCATGATCCTAACTGGGAAAGACAAAAAAGCAGTGACTAATTGTAAGCAATCTGAAATGGGTACTGTATGTCTTTAGTCGAGTTCTGAAAGTGGATAACTGGTGACAAGAGTGAAGGATTTGGGGAAGACCATTCGACAATCTCGATGCACAGGCAGTAAATGATCGATCACCTAGAAAAGAGCGTGTTTGAGGACTCTCAAGCAGGTATTTAACTGCAGATAGCAAATTAGCTTGAGGATTATAAACAGTCTACAAGTCTGAAATGTACACAGGAGCATATCCATGCATTGCCTTCCATGTTAATAAAATAATTTGTAATAAATCACATAGAGCTGTGTTCTCATGAGGACCTACCTCTCTGCAGCAGAGTCTACAGGAGACTTGGAACTGCTCTGGGCCTGTTCCTGGTCCTGCTTGTAGCATGAAGCCTCCACAGCCCGGCTCTGAGCCTCGTCCAAGGAACAGAAACGGTCCAGAAGAGCCTGGATGTAGTACGGTCCACTGCCAAAACAGTCCTGGAAATAAATTCAAAAATTATTGTTTACAAAATGATGTCTTGTAGAGGCAATGAATTCACACATATGTCAAATATTTGAAATTTGTTGAAAACGAGAGAGAGGTAAGATATAGACACATGTACAAGATGAAGAAACTTTGCTACAAGGAAAGCTAAGGAGGGAAAAAATAAAGGGAGAAAGAGAGAAAAAGTGAAGAGAGAGGGAGGGAGGGAGAGAGAGGGAGGGAGGGAGAGAGAGAGAGGGAGATAGATAGAATGAGAGAGAGAAAGAGAGATAGGGGAAGTGGGAAAAAGGAGAGAAACAAAGCGTGCAGATGAGATAGAAAGGGAGAAACAGAGAGAGTGAGGGACAGGGAGAATGAGAGAGAGAGAGAGAGAGACAGAGATGGGGGGGGGGGGGAGAAGTGTGATAAAGGGAAGGAGAGAAACAACGAGTGCAGATGAGATAGAAAGGAGAAATGGAAAGAAAGTGAGAGAAAGAAAAAAATGATAAATGATAAATCTAACAAGGTCAATAGAGAAATAAGACAGTCAAGAGACCAACAAAAGGCAAAGATACTTCTAATAAAAGACTGATATGAAGATGAAATACCTTTTGTTCCATCCCAGGTGTTCTCTTGCTGATGGGTATATACGACCCTTCTCTCCCTGTCTGCTTGCTATGTAGCTTAATGAGTAGTGAGATCAGACTCTCACCTACAGGTATGCTGTAAGACTCCTCGGTGGACGGCCAGGTTATCGGCTGTTTACTGGCCTTGCCCTTACTCGGTCCTATAGTAGACAAGAAAATTACTATTAAAGGGGGTGTAGGCTGACGAATACAGGAGAACGCCATCTACGTCTCCTTTTGGACAACTGCACGTAGATGAATGGACTTGATTAACGGTAGTGAGCAAAATAATCTTGACATGGTCAGCGTTCGCGAAACAGACCGAGGTAGTCGTATTATACCTGATTGGCCCTGAAATCAGGCCACAGGAAAGACATAGTCTCAGCAGTTTACACCCCCTTTAAGTGCTAATGACTGGTCATTTTTTAATCTACTAACGACTGGCCATTTACCTTTCTAGATCTAACAGGAAAGATAGAAGGAAAGGGGAGTAGAGGAACAAGAAGAATACTATGGTACAACTGCCACACATCTATGACAAATCCGCTCACAGCCAATCAAATGCAAGGATTTCAGTAGCTTATAACAATTATCATAATTTGTTATTGGTAACTTGATAACAGGTACATGTAGCTTGTTTTGATAATTCATCCTCACTACAGAATATTCTTTTCCTACCAGCGTACTGTTCAGGGGGTGTATCAAAAAGATCATAAGTCAAACTTAACTCTAAGTAGGACTTAAACATTATGGAGAGCCATTTGTAGCCTTAAAATAAAATATATTTAAAAGCAAAAATTCTAGCATTGTAGACTTTTCATAAATTTCACATCAAGAACATGAAATCTCCTTGATAATAGAAAATATGAATGATTTGAATCAACATTTAATGCCTTTTAAGATAACTTTCACAAAATATTTTAAAAATGCTAATGGCTTTCCATAATTGTTAAGTCCAACTTAGAGATAAGTCCAACTTAGAGATAAGTCCAACTAAGGATCTTTGTGAAACACCCCCCAGGTCTTGTTGCAATAAGAAGCTTAGAATGGGAATACACATACCTGGGACATTTTTCCCACTGTCGACATCGTCGTCGTCATCATCGTCGACAGGATGCACCATGCTATGCTCAATGACCTCCTCCATGACCGACTCTATTGCACTTTGTACGCTCTGACTTCCTTCATGAAGGACCTCGTTGTCTGGGGGACCAACGCCCCCTGCAGCTGCTCCAAGCCCCTCCTCCTCCTCCTCATCATCACTCATATCTAGCAAGAAATAAAGACATAAGAATGAGTTATATAATTATAATGTATATACAATGCGACTCTGAACAATAACCCCTGCAGGCAGCATCAAGAAATTGTTGGGGAAAAAGATATTTAAATAAATAAATAAATAAATAAAAGCCATAAACAAAGGTTTTTAATTTACATGAAAGCAAAAAGATTATTTCTGAAGAAACTCAGAAATTATAAAGACTTTCATGGCGAAGTATATTGTTTTAAACAAAGGTTTTTAATTTACATGAAAGCAAAAAGATTATTTCTGAAGAAACTCAGAAATTATAAAGACTTTCATGGCGAAGTATATTGTTTTAAACTTTTCACCCATCCAGTACTGAACTCTTTTATTCCCAGAGGATTTAGTATGCCAGCCATAAGCAATGGGTTAAATAAATGAGTTGAGTGTACCTTCTTCAAAATAATGATGCGCGACCATCACCTCCTCCTCTCCCTCCTCTTCTTCCTCTTCTTCATCTATCTCCTCCTCGTCTTCTGTATCATCCTCGGCCATCTCCACATCTTGACCAGCTTGGGTGACCGCCCTGACCGCTGCTGCGTTGGACTGATCCCAGGTCTCCAGGACAGAGGAGAGCTCCTGGTTCAACATCTGCTGCAGCATGGTGTCTGCATCAAAGACTAGGTCACTAGCAGGATCCTACACAAAGATTGAAAGACAGTAAACATGTCTGCGTCAAAGACTAGGTCACTAGCTGGATCCTACACAGAGAGTATTATTATTAATTTGGTGTCACCTGTGCCTGGGAGGCGAAAAGCAAACTGAATCACTGTCACCCTCGGGGTCTCTCCTCCCAGTATAACTGATTGGGGGTTTCCCCCTACTCTTATACAAATAGTGCAGTGGGTTCTTAACATGCGAAGGTGGTGACTCTTCTCTACACAGGGCCTCCATTTAACGTCCTATCCGAGGGACGGAGTGTTTTCCACTTAACATAGCCTGCGTCTATGAAACAACGGGAGGGGCATAATACACTTCAGTCATCCGCCTGGGTTGGATTCGAACCGAGAACTTTGGTTCGACAAGCAGATGCTTTACCGACTGAGCCAACTGAAAGACAAAAACATGTCTGCATCAAAGACTAAGTCTTATAAAACAGAGCTCAGAGCTCAAAGCCTTTGGTAGACAGGTTGTCCTTCTTTAGGGGAGTGCTTCACGAAGACTAAGATCTACTTTAAGTTGGACTTAACTATGGCAGGCCGTTTATGCCACTGGTTGCTCTCACCATTGGTCTCTCAATTATGATCGTTAGATAATATTTTTTCCTTCAATAATGAACAATCAAAAAATGTAAATTCTGTAGATTTGTGACCATGATTGGTACGTCCCTTGAGAAACCGATGCCAGTGAATGTTGAGAGAAAATAGCGGCATAAACAGCCTGCCATAGTTAAAGCCTCGGTCACAAATGCCATTACGAACTGCTACGAACGCCGTACGAACGATTTTCAGACAATGGAAATCCGGGAAGACAATCGAAAAACAGGGAGATTCGTACGAAATTATCGTTCGTACGAACCTTTGTGACTGTAGCTTTAGTCCAACTTAAAGTCAATCTCAGTCTTTGTGAAACACTCCCAGGTGTTCGCTCATTAAAGCAGATACCAGTACTGTACCTTGCTTGAACTTTGCTCCTGCTGGTCCCCAGAGCCGATTGTGAGACTGTCGATGGTCCTCGTCATATTGGTGATGAGCGATGACGAATCATACCAAGAGGAGAGGTCGGATCCTATAGGGGTGCGCGGTCTCTCAGGGGGCGTTGAATCAGAAACCTGCATAAGTTAAACAAATTCAGGAACGGAAATATATCAATACATCTTTCCTTTGATTAATATACTATTTCATTCAATATGACATTGCGATTATGCAATCAAAATTTTGTGATCCAATAGCAACTATTTTTTCTCTAACTTTAGATTTGTATATAACCAGAAATTTCTGAGCAATACAATTATCCTGGATTGTAAATGATTAGTATTATTGCAGAAAGAAACGTATGCATATTACAAAGAGTCATTGTTTAAACGTTAGCAGTGACCTAGTTATGCAAGGGAAACCGTTTACTCTCTAGACTTCTCTGTCAGACACTGTTGAGTGACTGACTGACTTTTTTTTTTACTGTATTAATAACATAACATAAAATTCGCCGTAAACGGTACATTATCATTTGTGCACATCAATGACGTGGTTCTTACAATGACCAAAATTAACCTTATCAAGTCTTTACTCAACACGAAACGAGGGTCTGCAAATCAGACTACCTTCTAAGCCTATTTTTTGCAACGCGTTTTGAAAATTCCAAACGGTTGATATAATTCCACATAGAGGCAATTACCAGTTCTAATTTTTAAAGAGAAGTTTTTAGTTGGTGTTATCTCTTGTTAACCATAGGATTTTCATAATTTAGCTTTCATATATTTTCAGCCTGACTAACAATAAAGAATATTTACCCATAAGAGACAATATCATTAATACCGGTACATGTATATTCTGATTTATATCAGGCTTAGTGTTCCTACAGGTTAACACTGTACAAAACCAAAACAAAATTCAAGTACCTGAAAATCTGCTGAACACTGCAGTCCAAGGTTGAGCAGAGCCACACACAGGCAGAGAACAGAGTCACTTATATTCTTGTCTTGGATTGCCTACAAAAAAGAAAGAAATACAAAAGATCAAAAGAACATTTTAAAATCAATTTAAAACAGTACTTCATGCTTTGAAACACTCTCAAATCCTGCAGCTTGATCAGGCTAGGAGGGGAAGGGGAGGGGAGGGGGGGGGGGGGGGGGTCATTACCCTTTGTATTCAACTTTCCCCTCTCCCCTCCCTTTCTTTCTTTTCTCTCTCTCTATCTCTCTCTCTCTCTCTCTCTCTCTTTCTTTCTTTATAGGGGCATAAACCTTTGCCACCCTGTAGCTATACCACTGCATGCTACCATACTTATTTTGTAAAGGACATTGCAAATAGCAAAATGCAGGGTTCTGGAGTGGAGAAGATTTCTGATCCCCTGGTAGATTGGGGGAGGGGGAAATAATTTCATTTTTCTTTGCCTTTCCCCTCACCTTTTTTTTTTCTTCTCCCTTTCTAGGGCATGACCCCTTTACCCTCCTGTAGCTACACCACTGCATGCTACCATACTTACTTTATGAAGGATGTTGAAGATAGCAGCATGCATAGACCTGGAGTGGAGAAGTCTTCTGACCCCCTGGTAGATCGGTTTGATGGGTTTGAGGGGCTGGTAAGGGGGCCAGGGGTGGGTGCTACCCTTATAACGACCAGATTGCTTCAATCTAGAGTGTGGAAATAAAGGGAAGAAATTCAATCAGGTTTGTAGGTTTACTGATTAAATAGGACTTGACACCACAAAGCAACCAAAAGGTTACAAACTGTAAACTTTTCATAATCGGCTAAAGTAGTAATTTGATTTGGAAAAATAGATTTTGGGTTTTTCCATGACAGAATAAAACCATATTAACCAAAGATAACTCAATGTCTAAAAGAGCTAGAACAACTTAAGTTTCCACCACTACTATTACTACTACTCCTCCTCCTCCTACTTCTCTTTCTCCTCCCCATCCTCATCCCCCCCCCCCCCATCCTATTCTGTCGCAACTATGAGCCGGGTGTAGGTCGACTTGAGGCACCAACGCAAAGAGGACAAGGAGACTGTTCGGTGACAGGGAAGAGAAGGACATCCACCAGGATGACCAGGACTTCTCAAAGACTTCAATCAGCTTTACCACGTCTGTCCAATACTTGTTCTTTGATCAATTAGTTTATGTCCACTGGAGGATCTTGAGAAGGGGAACAGCACTAGTAACTATCCTTGCAATCTCCTGCACCACTACTTCTAACAACAATTTTAACTCAAGAACAACAACAATAATCACAAATCAGGACCTTACTGATTGGTGTATCTATCCAGGGAGCTCTGGAAGTCTTTGCGCTGCATGGACCGTAGCATCATAACTAGTAACTGTCCCTGCAATCTCCTGCACCAATATCCCCACTACTTCTACTTCTAACAACAATTTTAACTCAAGAACAACACCCATGAACTCAGCATCGGCCACTACATATACTTTTTTGCTTCTAAGTGGATTTTCTAATTTGTCTGACTTTTTCTTGTCATTCTTTCCTTTCTATTTAAAGCGCATAGAAGCATGCTATCTTGTAATGCGTATGCGCTATAAAAGAACCGTGTATTATTATAATTATTATTAATAATCACAATTGAGACCTTACTGATCAGTGTATCTATCCAGGGAGCTCTGGAAGTCTTTGCGTTGCATGGACCTGAGCATCGTCCTCAGAGGATCAAACTCTGTCTGCCAGACGGATGGCTTGGGAGAGTACTGGCCCTGCTGTACTCCATCCACCTCCGTCTGAGGATCCCTGTAGTCTGCAACCTGCAAGGAAGACAGTCAGCGGTTGGAAAACAGAATTACATCATAGGGGATGATGAGAGGCGAGGGAGAGCAATTGTCTTATGAATGTGATTAAAAGTTAGGAATAATATGAAATCAATGGAAGTAATGAGAGAGGGAAAAGGAACGGGAAGGAAGGAAGGAGGGAGTGAGGGAGAGGTAGAGAGAGAGAGAGAGATAAAGAGAGAACAATAGACTTAGACATGGGATATTGTTATGTTTTTTATAATATATATTTGCAAATTTCTAAACCACAATAAACGCTCTACACAAATACAATAAGCTTTCGTGTGTCAGCATGGCACGTCAGCGCATTCACGGAACTGTGTTTTTGACACGATATGAATTAATCAAAATCACCAATTCACGAGCTACATGTAATATTCTGCTCATGCGCATAATTAACATACATGAATATATACATATATAAGGTTTGTAATACTTGCGATGGAATAAAATGATACATAATGCCATGAATGCACTCACCTCATTCAGTATATCATCAAACCTGCCATTCGAGTTGATTAGCCCTGTTTTCTCTGGAATGTGATTTATACTGAGTTAAGGAAATTACCTTTTTATACTGAAGTGAATGTACTTTATGTGAGTATCCCACCGCTGCCACCAGTGTGACGCGGGATGCAAACACCTTCTCAGCAAATGGCTAAGATAACAGAGAAGATAGTGGTGGATCTTGGAGAAAAAATTTCTTAGTTCTTCTTTCTGTTTTAATTCTCTTAGATTTCTATTGTTCAATTTGATACGTAAAATTGAGACCATGTCAGACTGAAACATATATTTAAGCATGTTGAATACATCAAGAATTCCCTTATGGTATGACTTACATGTACAAGCTCAAAGTATTAAAGAGGATTTGTGCATGATGCTATCATAAAATGAATGTTGTAAATTTCATGGGAATTACATGTAGCCACAACAAATGTATATATACACTGTAGCTAAAATTTTGCACGCATTGAAGAAACTATACACCAGTAACACAGGGAACAATATATGTGCCTCTAAAGGATAAAAGACAAATTAAAGCAACGTCGCTCTATTCTGAAGGTGTTTTGGGGTGTGGTTTACAGAGAAAAGGATATTTTATCTTGTAGATGGCTATGGGTTCTGTCCTGCATACAGAGTAGAGTGACGATCTCATCCCGCATCAGCTCGATCTCTGACATACCTGGTGAGAAAACAGATGAACCATCTCCATGACAACTAGGAATGCTGGAAAGAACTTTACAAAGGGATAGCAAACACTAAAGCAATGGTGAATTTCACTTCTTAAAAATATTGATAATGTATAGCAATGTTATATAGAGTACAAAAAGAAATTATCTTGCCCCGTAGGATGAACTGATATTACAGAACTCATCCGGCATCAGCTTAATCTCTGACATTCCTGGTGAGAAAAAAAATCAAGGTTTCAATGTCACATGCTCCAGCTCCAATTACTCCAAGCTCAATTTCGAACATTGACCAAATTCAAAACTTAAACCTTAGACCTAACACAAAACCTAACCGCATCCCTAAACCTTGCAAAAACCCAATCCTATATCTTTGACAAAATAAAGCATGACAAAATATCACCAGAGTACCTATTGGATCACCAAATTATAGCATTCTCCATAACGACTTTCATTATTGGAAGAAATTTACAAAGGGATTACAAGGCCTATTTGGGTGAAATGAAAGAGAAAACAGACACTGATATTACCATCAAGTATAAATACACATCACAAACAAAATTAAAGTTTAATAGAAAATTTTGGGATGTAAATAGTTTGATTATTAACAAATCCATAATGTTTCTTACACACTGATTATCATTTAATAGTGTACTTACTGTACTTCAAACTGCTCACAAAATAGAACCAGATTTGAAGACAGAAAAACCAAATCTTTACTTAATAATAATAATAATAGGCATTTATATAGCGCCGTCTATCTAGACAATTTTATTCCGAGGCGCACAAGAAAAATAGAAAGAATGAGAGAGTTTGGATGAGTGTCATAGTTCCAAGTACAGGTATTGTTAAAAAAGATACAATTTCAGCTTGGATTTAAAGGTCTCTAAGGAAGTTATGATTCTCAAATTAAATGGCAAATTATTCCAAAGAGAAGGGCTGCAGCTGAAAAAGCCCTTACCTAGATGCGTCCTGATGCTGACAAGCATTGCGATGTGTTGAAGGGCGCCCTCTAGCATCGGCATGACTCTCTCAGGATCCAGCAAACCGGCTGGTTTGTTAGGGTCCACCACAAGCCATTCAAGCACATGAAATCTGAAAGGAGATGCATTAACAAACAAATACAGTCAAACCTGCTTTAGTGACCACCTGTCTACAACAAGCACATTTTTTGTTTCCCTTGAAAATGGTTTCTCATTGAAACATGTACTAAAAGAACCTGTCTACAAAGACCACCTGTCTATAACAAGCACATTTTTTTTGTTTCCCTTGGGCGGTCGCTATAGACAGGTTTGACTGTACTGACCTTCTTTATTCTCTTACAAACATGATGCAGTAAACCGTGTAGAAAAATATGCTGCAGGAAATCAAAGCCTAATTTATAACACATCTCTGTTTCTTATAACACACCAATAAAGGAGTGAGATCAGGGGGGTGTACCACAAAGAATAAGATTTAATTTAAGCTGGACTTAACTATGGCAGGCCATTCATGCCAATGTTTAATCTCACCATTTACTGGCATTAGTTTCTCAAGGAACGTACAAATCATGGTCACAACCTACAGAATTTACATTATTTTGATAATTCATTATTGAAGGAAATAATATTATCTAAAGATCATAGTGGTGAGAGCAAACAGTGGCATGAACGGCCTGCCATAGTTAAGTTCAACTTAAAGTCGATCTTAGTCTTTGTGAAACACCCCCCCCCCCCCCCCCCCCCCCCCACCGGTGTATTTTCTGAGTGCAGGACCCTTTTCACATCATTACCATTCATTCATCCAAGAAATGTTTATTTTCAGAGTGATTAAAAAAAAAAAAAATTTTACAGGCATTAAAATTATTATTTGAAGGTAAATATGAACTAATGCTACCCCATTCTTTTCTTACATCAATGTGGAAGTGTATATGTATAATGTATGAAACATGAGAAGAAAAAAAAGCCCTTTAAATGCTAGAATGTTAAGCTTCATGTTTCTATTTGTAAAGAAATATTGGTCTGCACCCAGTAAAG
>JAVYIG010014301.1:0-42319 GCA_035222895.1 Strongylocentrotus droebachiensis
GTAAAACTAAGCAACCTCACTTTGTTTTTGTTGGTTTGGCCTTTGCAATATTGTAGAGCAGGGGGGTGTTTCACAAAGTTCCTAAGTCAAACTTAACTCTAAGTTGGACTGACAAATTATGGAGACCCATTTGTAGCCTCAAAATAAAATAGATTTAAAGTGAAAATTCAAGTATTTTAGACTTTTTATACATTCCGTATCAAGAACATGAAATCTCTATCATAGAAAATATGAACGATTTGAATCAACCTTTTAAGCCTTTTGAAATAATTTTTACAAAATATTTTCATAGATGCTAAAACTGCTTTCCATCATTGTTACGGTAAGTCCAATAACTTAGAGATAAGTTCAACTTAGGATCTTTGTGAAACACCCACCTGGATGTAAATCTCACAATATGTAGCCATACACATTCATGCGAGGTTCATTTATGGTAAATAGGCCTACATCAGATAAACTCCTGTTTCTATTTGCAATGTATGTCATTGATTTATTATACGAAAAAAATACAAGAATGGGTTGAATTAGACAGATAACAATACAAGTGATAATAATATTAATGATAATAATAATAATAATATTTCTTAGAAAGTGCTTTACCCGTAACATTTACAACATAACAGATCAAGGCACTTAATACAGAATTACTACCCCAGTCAATGGATTTAATTACAATTACAGTACACATTCTCCACTCCCTATGTTATACCTTTCCTGCCAGTCACCCTTTTACCCAATGTGCAAACGCTAATCCAATCACAAAGACGTTTGCATCCTACCATATATCAATTTTACAGTTTGGTGGAGAGGATCGAGCGATGTAGATAAATGCATTGTAAATTGTAAGATCTTCTGTTTTCACATAATAGAGGTATATTATATATCTCACATATGATATATGAATCTCATGATTGAGTCTAACAAAGGTACGAAACAGTCAAAATAGCATTCATTTGTGTCACTTACAGCTTATACTATACAATAGATAATGTTTCTTCAGCTATTACACAAGTTTGGTAGTAGCTATATATTTGTTATCCTCACAATTTTCATGGAAGAAATGCCAGATCATAATTTGTTGGTATTTTATGCAAAAAATATTTTTGTAATTCCATTTCTGATATATCACTTAATCTTCATACAAAATGTTATCCCTGGTATACAATAAAACGATATGCTCCATTAGTACAACTTTGTAGAGAAATAATTATATGACTATGTTTCTTACTACATGTAAACATTCCAACATTTCATAAAAGATCATTGCACTTTATATAAGACAGTTATGTGTAGTAGATTTTCAAGATTTTCAAGATTTGTGCATTATCTTCACCTTTTGCTGAAACATTCTATATTTGTTTAAATCCAATTCTCTGTTATAGAGTAAATATCTAAATTTATCAATCTTTTATTGTAAAATATTACAGTTAATATACAGTAGGCTTGCATTTATGCTTCCTCAAGTTAGATTATTTCATTGTAATATATTTTTGGTTGTTATGAAGTAAGCGGTTTTTCTCCTGGAGTTACCTGACCACAATGCTTTTAGCATGGATAAATATTTGTCTTTTCCATATCTTTGACCCGATGGGCAATTTTTATTTGTATAACAAACACAAATATTAACATTTTCATTTCATACAACCAATAATCAAACAATATTTGTATACATAATTTAAATCATGCTTCAACATGAGCAATCTTAAAGTCCATTTCTTTTTCCATTTATAACATGAATGTACAGTTCATCCTTAATATAATATGTCTTTATTATATATTTTATTTCATGAAAAAAAAAGGAAATATATGACTTTAGAAAAAATAGTTGTTGCTTCATGAGTACTTAAATTCAATTTAATACATCATTTTGTCCTTCTTGATAACCAAAAATCATATTTTAAGGGGTGAAATTAAGGCAGAAAGTAAGTGAAGATAGCCACTCTTCTACATTAACCCTAATTCTTTAAAGTAGTCACCGAAGAATCAAAAGTGTTTTGATTGATGCAAAATTCATATTATTGCAAAGGGGAAGCCTTACTGATCAAATATAACAACTTCCCTCTTCAAAATGTGTTCGGGGCCCGCAGTAATCATCTCTCAAAAATGTTAATTTTGAGATCCAGCGTTTCTGCCTTCAGCGGTCCTCCGTAGAGCGTCAAGATTTGTGACGTCACATGCGAGACACAGCTACGGTAGCCACAAAATTGCATTTTACGCCTTTCTATGATATCTATATGATTTTTCAGCAAATTATTCGTGATTTTCAAGAGAAACTATTTCCATCCATATATAATTTGTCCATAATTATCAGTTGTCGTGATTTTTCTTCAGGTGACTACTTTAACTAAAATGTCAATTACAAAAAAGGATATTCATAACAATGGAGCTGGCACTTCATAACTCGTTAATCATCATCATGATTTCAATAACATCTAATGTAAGCACATTCGTAAATGGAGGTACAGTATGTCTATTGTCTAGCATCTGTTTGAAAATGGCAAGTGGTCTCGTCAGCTATCTTCGAAATATTTTAAATATCATTGCAGTTGTTGACTGAAAGATAAGGATATATTTTTATGAAGAAAAGCAACGTTGTAATTTGGATACACATTAACAGACACATTATTTAACTACGAGCAGTGTATCCACAGTGTTAGTGTTTAAGTTAGAGTGTAAAATGCATTCAAAGTAGTAGTGCTGTGATATATAATATATGATACAATCATTTCAGTAGTTAAAGTCTACGGTATACCTGAATTCATTTTTTACTGAAGCTACATGTGCGTCTCAAGGCGTAAGGGCACCCCTATTCAAGTGGGTAAACCGTGTCAAAATTTATTCAGCTACTGTGGTGCAATGTCTCTGCACCTTTGTGCAAAGGCACCTTTAGTAAAGTTCATTGCACCTTGGCTATGCTGTATGCTTTGCAAGCTACCAATCAAAGGAACGACCATTCACTGACAAAATAGTGTCCCTTGAGATAGAAGCAGGAATCCTTGTTAAAGTTGGCAGTACTTTAGCTAAGAAAACCCAAATGTTTGTCGGTTACATTTTTTCATCATCTCTGCGCCTTCACTTCAACTCTAAAGCAAAGTACCATCAAGAAGGTGCAGGCACCCTTTTTCAAGTTGGTGGTACCTTGGCTAAGAAATATCAACTCTTTGTCAGCTACCTTTCTCCAGAGTCTCTGCACCTTCAATCCTTAATAGAGCACCATCATTCAAAGCTGATCCTCCTTTATAGTGAAAGGCACCTTCAGTCAAGACGACAGTACCTTAGCTGGTAAGTATGAAAAGTTTGCAAGCTGGCTTTCTCCAGTGTCTCTGTACTTCTCTCTAGAGCAAAGCCCCATTAAGAAGGTGCAGGCACCCTTGGTCATGTTGGTAGTACCTTGGCTAAGAAATATCAACTCTTTGTCAGCTACCTTTCTCCAGAGTCTCTTCGCCCTGAGTCCATAATGAAGCACCTTCATTTATTCAAAGAGCACTTTTATTATTGTGCTGGCACCCTTACTACAGTTGGTATTACCTTGGCTAAGAAATACCAAATGTTTGTCAGTTACATTTTTGTCATCATTTCTGCACCTTCACTCCAATTCTAAAGCAAAGTAACATCAAGGAGATACATGGCACCCTTGTTCAAGTTGGTTGTACCTTGGCTAAGAAATATCAACTCTTTGTCAGCTACCTTTCTCCAGAGTCTCTGCGCCCTCTGTCCATAATGAAGCACCTTCATTGGTTTTTTCTGAAAATTCACTTCATGATAAAGCACCTTCATTTATTCAAAGAGCACCTTTATTATTGTGCTGGGCACCCTTACTACAGTTGGTATTACCTTGGCTAAGAAATACCAAATGTTTGTCAGTTACATTTATTCATCATCTTTGCACCTGCACTCTAACTCTAAAGCAAAGTACATGTACCATCAAGGAGGTGCATGGCACCCTTGTTCAAGTTGGTGGTACCTTGGCTAAGAAACATCAACTCTTTGTCAGCTACCTTTCTCCAGAGTCTCTGCGCCTTCAGTCCATAATGAAGCACCTTCATTGAGGTGCAAGGAACCATTGTTCAAGTGGTCAGCACCACGATTCAGAAGGTCTACACCTTTACTACAATGAGACGTAACTTGGCTAAGGAATATCAACTCTTTTGTCAGCTACCTTTCCCCAGAGTCTCTGCGCCTTCAGTCCATAATGAAGCACCTTCATTGAGGTGCAATGAACCCTTGTTCAAGTGGTCGGCACCACGATTTAGAAGGTCTACACCCTTACTAAGATGGGACATAGCTTGGCTAAGAAATATCAACTCTTTGTCAGCTACCTTTCTCCAGAGTCTCTGCGCCTTCAGTCCATAATGAAGCACCTTCATTGAGGTGCAAGGAACCCTTGTTCAAGTGGTCGGCACCACGATTCAGAAGGTCTGCACCCTTACTAAGATGGGACGTGCTGTTCAGATGACCGACGGTTGCGCTGCTGGAGGCACCACCTATTCCGGAGCAGTGCCTTTTGGCTGCTTCACTCACCGTGTTCTGCTCAAAGTTCTTCTTGGCCTCTGTAAAAATGAGAAAAAGAGGCAGCGAAATCAAGGACCCAAGAAATAGCTGTGCAGTTTAATGATAAGATACAACCATTCATCGATGTCATATGTGACTTTGCACTGAAATCAAATTTGAAGAAATGGGCTGATCTACCAGTACTTGAATTTACAACTGTAATAGTAAGTCAATCATCACTCAGCAATTTAAGACTTATCAGTAGAGCTTCATCCCACAATAATTCAATTCAATTTTATTCGTCCAAGTTAAATAAATGGAAATGTTACACAGGATTTTTTTACGAGGAATAAAAATACATATATGAACAACTAAAACAGTAATAATAAGGGATTAATATTCATAGACGTTGACATCTTACTTACACATAAAAGTTAAATTTCCCATATCATTAGCACTAATAAACATTAAAACGGGAAAGAGGGTGATAGAGAATGAAGGCAGTAAATCGAGGTCGGGGAAGAAGGGAATGAGTCAGAAGAATGGGAAGGATATAGAGAGAAAGGGAAAGAGAGCTGATGCCAGGTAAAGAAAGGTTTAAATAAATGGAAATGTTTCACAGGATTTTTATACAAGGAATAAAAATGCATATGAACAACTAAAACAGCAATAATAAATAATAATAAGACAGTAAATGGGAAGGATATAGAGAGAAAGGGAAAGAGAGTTGATGCGAGGTAAAGAAAAGTTGTAAGAAGGGAGAATGTCATGGAATGATAAAGGTGATAAATACAACACATACCTTGAGGTTTTTGTGCCTTCTCTTCAGAGTCATCCGTCTTCTTCTTTTCGATGCTGTCCTCCGGTCTGTATCCGCATCCCTCACCTGTTATCTCCTTACACAGCTCATCAAATCGCTTCTTGTGACAGGGACGTACAAAACTATAGAATTCTGAAAAAGAAAGATAATGAGGATGTATAAATTGTATATTATATGTGGTGGTGGTTATTTTACCCGACTGCTAAGAAAGCATAAATGCTTGTTAGTAAGCAATCAGAGAGCCGACGGCTTTAGGTCATCTCCAAGAGACCTGGTAATGAGGATTAATGCCTTACCAAAGGGCACTAGCGGTCACCGGATTACGAGACAACTGCTCTACAGACTGAGCTATCGCGCCTCCTCAATGTTGTATGACACTGCAAGAGTGCACAAGAATGGTAGAAAAGAGAGAGAGAGAGCGCACAAGGAGCATCATGGCATGACAGTGTTGTGCGCTATATAAGAAGACACCATCATTATATTATCATTTCAGCATCAAAACTATACAAAATATATAACAGTAGAGATTGGATTCACATTCTGAAACAAAATCTTGGATGTAGCTCATGCTGCAATGACAGTTTAAACCTTTAGATCAGTCAGGAACCCCATGACTTTTACCAACCAATCGCCTGTCTGATTATCAAGATATTTATGATTGGAAATAAAAATTTCATTATAACACTACAGTCTATCGGGGAAAATGAGTAAGGTAAAACCTGTCACTCAATGATTTTTACTTTTTTGAGGCACTTCATGATAATTTTGAAGCGCAATTTTTGTTTAGGGCTTCAATATTTCACCATATCACAGACACTGATACCACGTAGGGCCATGCATCTCAGATTTAACATTGTTAAACAATGCCTTTAAGAGAAATTTGTGTCAACACCTTTCTACTGTGCACCTGATAAGATGATGATACTTACTCCTAAAGAGATGATATTGAGTGGGGTCTTCTGTGAAGAGATCGGCTAGACCAGCTATCATCAGACCAAAGTCATTGTCCTGGATCACAGGATAAACAAAGGATAAGTCATATTAAAGGGGCTTGGTAACATTGTTCAGATGAGAGAAAATGGTTCTAAGGTAGTGACTTCAATGCTAGACGTACAATTAAAGATACATGTAACCTCAAAGTTTGAGTAAAAACAGACCATTAATAACGATAACAATTGGGAAAAACTGATCTGATCAATTCCAGAATTTCCCCAACTATATTATCATATTTCAATTAAATTTTAGGTGAATGAAAATCGTCACAAAGCAATGAATTGGCTCTATATACCATTCCAATCATTAAGAATTGAAATATTTTTAAAAGCCTGCTTTGTCTTATCTTCATGGAAAAACGTTGGGGAAAATTCAAAATTTGGTTGGGAGAATTTATTGTAAGAGGGTGTCGCACAGTGAGGCCTTCCAAGAAAATCATAAATATATTTGTGGTTTGAGAATTTGTTCAGGATATTTTGCATGTTAGAGGGTATTTACGGTAGAAGGAATATAATAAGTAACATTTCATACAAAAATTAACAATTTTTTCCATCAACCTTCAACAATGTTTCCGAGTCACTTTAAGAGTATGCCAACGGATTAGGAATGTGACATTCATAACCAAGTATACCCAGGGCTTAAAAATTAGCAGTTGCCCAGATGCTGTTTACAGTCGAGAACCTTACAGAGCAATCTAAAAAGTTTGCCATTCTCGCCTACGTGGCAACTGAAAAATTCACTGTTTCTATTATTTTTTTTATACCGTAAGTGCATTTCAAGTTAGGTATGATTGGGTCAAACACTAACACATGAGAACGTACAAATGCATCAAATATTGCAGAAATGTACCTTTTCTGTTCAATAAAAAAACAAAAACACTACTCCATCAACAAATTACACACAACGTACTATCGCTACATATATATTAATCATATCTTCACTTTTATCATGTTTTTTACCTTTTTATATGATTGCATAACATTAGAGAACGCCTTGTAGTTTTCTTTACTCAGCCTCTTTTTCACCTTTAAGAAAAAGAAGAATAGAAAAGAAAAGAAATTTAATATACAGTCAAACATGCCTTAGTGGCCGCCTCTCTATAAAGGCCACCTCTCTATAGTGGTCATCTATAATGTCTCCCTCTGGGAAGGAACATGTGATGCAGAACCTGTCTAGGAAAGCCACTTGTCCATAGTGGACAGTTTTCCTGTTTCCTTTGGGTGGCCTTTATAGACAGGTTTGAATGTATCATGGCACTCTGTATGCATCACTTTCTGCAGCACAACTGTCCTATGCATGAGAACGGTTGCAGCAGAGATGCCAACCTCTTGACACAAAAAAAAAAGAACGAGTATCCTAAAAAATCAGATTTTGGAGAGAAAAATCATATTTTCACGAAAACTTGACACTTCCACTGGCCAGTAAAACTTCAGAAAAATATTTTACTGGTAAGTACGGTGAAGTAAACTGTTTGCTCTTTCATTAGAATTTAATGAGAAAATTGTAAAGCAAAGTTTTTGTTGGGGGTTGCAGGGGTTTACTTGTACATGTTTCTATACAAGTCCGTGATTTTTATGAGTTTTTATGGATTTAAAAAAAAAAAAATGAAAAATTGTATTTTAAAAGGTGATATTGAATTATCGTATTTCACTCTTTATATCGTACTAAATACTGGTTGGCATCTCTGCTGCAGTATACAGAAGCCATTATCATCTTTCTACAAATGGCAACCTTCATGACAATGCACACCACAAATATAAATGGAAAATGGAAGAGAAGTCAGGTGAAGGATTATAGAAAGATGCTGGAGAGAGAAACAATGAGAGATATTTTTTAAAAGGTGACTTTGAGTGAGTGACCAGGTAATTGCAAAGTTTTGGATGCGATGGAGGGAAGCAAGATTGGAGGGTAGTAGATTAATAAGAAGGCCGTCGCAGTAGTACAAATGGGAAGTAACAAAAGCCTGATTAAGTCTTTTTGTCATACCTCTGTTACATAGTCCTTGGCTGATACAAGACAAGCATTCCGTTGCCTCTTGGTGATGGACGAAGATGATGACTGGCCTCCAAACATACTTTGTTTCTGATCATATGCATGTGGATGGGAACAATAACATACACAAATTTAAAATCACATGTAATTAGACTTTAGTTAGTAACATTGTATCAAATGTACATGCAGTTAGCAACTAAATTATTTAATACCCCTTATCAATTCAATTTTTTTTTTTTTTTGTAATTTAATTTTTTTTTGGTAGTTTTTTTTAGTTTTTTTTAGTTTTTGTATTTTTTTTAGTTTTTGTTTTAGTTTTTTTAGTTTTTGTAGTTTTTTGTAGTTTTTGTTAACTCAAGAATCATAGGTGGACTAATTGAATTAGGACCTTTGTTGAAAAAGTTTTACATGTAAGATTTAATACGTGGCATTCTCAAGAAACATCAATGGGGACAAATCAATTTTGACTTGATTAAAAAGTTACAAAACTAGGTAAGGGTTTGAATAATTTAGTTGTTAACTTTCAACAAAGACAACTACCAGAAGATGCATAGAAATGGTATGAATGTTGCGGCCGAGTCTAAATTGAGCAACTCGGACACAACATGAAGTCGCGACTGTATGTGTTTCAAAATATCTGGAACTGATCTACACATTTGACCTCATGACTATTGCTTTAAAAAATTCAACTGATCTACATTTAATACTTACAATGATGATTTTCTTCTTTTTCTTGGGATCGTCTTGTCGCTTATTCATAGCATTGTCCTGGTTTGATAAAGGCTGGTAAAAAACAAACAAACAAAAATACAGCTTACAATCTTATCAATCAGTACATTCTGGGCTCAAAACACACACTGTCAAGGATCTTTTGAACAACGTAAGAGTGGGGAGCAACTTTTGGCAAAAAATTCATGTCATACAGATTTCAAGAAATCCATTTTTAACGACCAATAGATTTGAATTAACCAACCAAAGCACATATCCACATGTACGTTGCCTTGCTAGCAGTTAATCAAGAACCCTGCTCCCTTAAAAAGGTGTCTTTATTCCAGGGACTTCACAATATCAAGAACTTGCACCTTGGGTCTAAAAGGTTCCTACTAATTTGAAACCTGGATTTTTCTTTCTGAAATATTTTCAGGCACAATATATAATAATCATACATATTTATTGTGCCAATAAAACCTCCATGAGAAGGAGTATATAAAAAAAGCCTGTATATGTACACAGGTACATGTATACTTACTATACTTGTAGGAATAGCAAAGTCATCAGATTTGGGTTTCTGGTAGGGAGAAAAAGTAACAAAAGAGGGAAGCATGGCAAGATGAATATAACTGCATCTCCAATATTCTTCTGCTTACCTAAAAATTCTTTAAAGGCATCGTTTAACAATGTTAAATCTGAGATGCTTGACCCTACGTGTTATCAGTGTCTGTGATATGGTGTAATATTGAAGCCCGAACAAAATTGCGCTTCAAAATGATCATGAAGTGCCTCAAAAAAGTAAAAAATCTTTGAGTGACTGGTTTTACCATACTCACTTCCCCAATAGCCTGTAGTGTTATAAAGACCATTAGGAAAACGAAGAAAATTTCCAATTGTAAATATCTTGATAATCCAACAGGCGATCGGCTTGTAAAAGTCATGGGATTCCTGACTTATGCGTACCCTAAAGGTTTATAATTATGATTGCAGCAAGAGCTAAATCCAGGATTTTGTTTTAGAATCTGAGGCAATAATAATAATAATAATAGTGGGTTCTTGAATAGCACTCATGTCAGAGTTACAGAGTCACTTTAAAGGTACAAAGTTTTTGGAAATTTTGAAAACTGGGTGGATAGTTATTCTTTATAATTTTGATATATTTGGATGCCCCTGTGGATGTTTTATAAGCACTAGAAAATTTAGCCCCTAAAACACATCTGCTTTCGAGAAAAATTGAATATAAAAATTGCTCCCGGTAAATTTTGATAAATCTCAAATAGCACCTATGGCGGTACAATGGTAGCTGCGATCATGAAAATCTCAGAATATGTAGTTGTAATATATAATTTCCAAACGGGAATAGCTAATTGGTGGATTTTAGTCAAGAAACATTGTTTTATAGCTTAATTCATATCTTGACCTTGAGAGGGAGCTATACAACATAAAGGGTTTATTATTTACAATTTCATAACTTTAGACTCAATTTCAACCGCGACAACAATCACTGAATATTGTAGGATCGCATATGCTTCAAATATGTTCATTTGAACCAAGTTCATGACCCCATACCAATACTTTGTATTACCTTTAATATTACCATTAAGTTTAAATCACAATTTTGCACAACACATTGCATTAGTTTAATTGATTATTGTTACATAAAGATTGAAATCATTATTCTGACCATTTTCATGTTGACTAATCTGTGTGACATCCAAAACCAGTACCCGGTAGTAGACAGTATTATCTCAAGTTTTGTTATGTTTTCATGTTTTAACGAGGCATATCATAAAGTTGCCAGTTTTGCACAAGAATCAATTACAACTTTATAAAATCATTAACTTTCTTATCCTCCCTCGAACTTCTATTTGCCATAGGACATTTATTGATGTATTTCATCCAAAAGTTTAAAAAACATTTTGCTATGACCATTGGTTAATGGATCTTTCTATTGTAACTAATTTAATAATGGTCAAATCAAAATGTTTTTTCATTTTTTGATGAAATAAATGGGGGAAAAGACATTTGTTTAATTGTTACACAGGAAACTATGCACAAATTTGTCCTGATCTATTTCTTTCACTATCTCTGTAATCAAAACCGACTTAACAGCAGATACCGTAAATCTCCGTGTATAAGGCGCACTTTTTTGGCGCCGAAAAAATTTGAAAATCGGGGGTGCGTCTTATACACAGATACAGAAAAAAAAGTTTTTTTTTTTTTTTTTTTTTCCCTTCCCGATTTCGATTTATGGCGCTATGCCTGGCAATGTCTCCCAGCTCAGTAATCAGTGTATTGACTCACCACTCGGAAACTACAACAACACTCAAATTTGTCTGTCATCTTGGTTTGAAAGTAATCTTTCTAATAGATCTCAAAATGTAGTTTTTAATAATTCCTCAATTTTGTTATCTATAACAAATGGTGTACCACAAGGTTCTATCCTAGGTACTCTATTGTCAGAAATTTAGAGAATTCTATTCATATCATGCATGACTATTGATGTTTGGCATAGAACACAGTGCTTCTGCTAGCTGATGTGATGAGGCTGGTGTGGGACACTTGGTATCATGAAGCCTTAAGAGTCTGGACCTGTTTTTAATTTACATTAATGATCTTACACACATTCTTCTACAACGACATTGTTACTATTATTTGGTGGGTTTTCGGCAACAAAACAATAACAACAAAACAAAAAAAAAAAGATTTTTTTTTTTTTTTTTTTTTTTTTTTTTTTTTTTTTTATGCCCCCAAAATAGGGGTGCGCCTTATACACAGGTGCGCCTTATACACGGAGATTTACGGTAAGACTTCCCTTCAATTTTTTTTTTCTAAATGAACAAACATTTACAAAGACCTATAACTAGGAGTACATAAAAACTAATAAATAGTACATTTAAACCTGTCTATAAAGATCACCTAAGGGAGACATAAAACGTGGTCTTTATAGGCAGGTGGTCTTTACATACAGGTAACTTTAGTATCTGTTTCAATGAGAAACCATTTTCAAGGGAAACAAAAAATATGGTCTTTGTAGACAGGCGGTCTTTCTATACAAGTGGTCATTAAAGCAGGTTTGACAGTATGTGTAAAGACAGGAAACATTGTCATCTCTATGTACCTCGGCATTGTGTAGAGCATCGAGGAGAGTAAACCCGCTGGATGATGATGAGGGTGAAGGTCGCGCCTCCTCGTACATGATCTTCAGCTGAGCTTCTGACACGTGACCTAAATATCACAGGAAATGGGCAGAGAAATTTTGATATCATTCCAGGTTTCATGAACAAGCACAGGTAGAAGTTCTGGAGATTCACAAAACAAGTGGCAACAAAAGGGGTTATGTTGCAGACCTCTGTTTCAATAGTCAAGCCAGTGGTGATGGAGAATTTACAAAAATGTCCACTTTTTTCATTTCCATGTATGTTAGGAAATGTGTGTTTATTTTAATTTTTCTTATTCATACTCTTTATTTATTTGGGGGATCTATGAATTTGTATGATTCGGAAATAGATGTTGATTAATTCTAAGATGCAAAGAGTTGGCAAAAGGCTGGAAGTCAAATCAGTAGATATAGGCTTTAGTAGCAGAAAAAAAGATGTAATCAATATATATGTCTTACTTCCATCTCTGTTCCTCTTCAAGCTTGGTACATGAGCGTCCACATGCTTGGCTGTCTGGTAAGAGACGTTCTTGAAGGAGGAGGAGGAGGAGGACGATGATGCTGCCGTGGCAACCTGTGACGGACGGTCCCGAGATGTAGATGACGAAGATGCGCTCGCCGCTATGATCGGAGGTCTGTCAGACTTCGGCTTCGGTTTAGGCATCTGATAGTTTTTCATCCAGAAAGATACAGAGCAAAGTACAGCAGAATCTAATTACAAATATATTTTTATTAAAAAATTCTTGTTATAACTTTGTAAATTGTGCCTGTCCCAGTACTCAGTTTCCTATCAGAGTTACCGTAAATCTCCATGTATAAGGTGCACCTGTGTATAAGGCGCACCCCTATTTTAAGACTTTTAAAAAAAAAATCGGGAAGAAAAAAAATCAGGAAATTCTTTTTGCTTTTATTTGTTTTTTTGTTGCTTTTTGTTAAAACCAGATCAGATCCCGTCTTATTTCAGAGTTCGGAAATACTTTCATTTTATTACGAGGCACAGTTGAAGTGCTTGTGAACTAAGTTAGACCTTTGCACAGCAACAACAAAATCCAGCAGTCAAAACAGCACGTCCATTTGAACATATGGGACTACAATGACTATACAATGGTACAGGACATTTCTAGAATAACTCCACACAACTTACCGATAATTTTATGTTGCATTGTTGATATGAAGACGAAAATAAACTGCATAACTTATCTTTCTAATAAAATCTGCCGGTAGATTTAGATCTAAATCCGTACCATTTTGCCAAAAAGTAAAAGAAGGGACGTGAAAGATCGTTTCTTACGAAGCTAGCTGCAGCGCAACGCAACTGCGCAGGTTAAAATCGCAATTCCATATTACACCGCACATCGTGGTAGGATACCAAATCTGCCCCCGTGTAAGTGAGCTGCATGATACAGGTGAGTGAGCTGAAGACATGAGAGAGCTTCGGCCGGCAAAGTGCTTTGTGAAGGGCATAATTTATCTAGACTGAAAAAAAAAAAAAATCAAAATCTCTTCCCTTCCCTTCCCTTCAAATTAGGAACGTAGTTTTACTTCATATAGTAGATTCTATTCTTTGTTTTCATTATGAAATTCATGTTGAGAAACAGAGATTTTTGAAAACCAATAAAAAGTTGCATTTTGAGGACTCAAAATATTCTGTACCTGTGTATACGGCGCACCCCGACTTTTGATTTTTCCCCGACGGTAAAAAAAGTGTGCCTTATACACGGAGATTTACGTTAATGCAACCTCCATAAAATAAAACCAAAGATTTTAGAAAACTACCTGCTATGTATATCACCAATAATCTGCACATCAAAAGTTTTGAAAAGGCATTGGGTGGTATTCTCGAATGCGGACTAACTTTAGGCCATGGTTTAATCCACCAACTAAGTATGGAATGCCAAGTGTCCATATGAATTTATTTTTGAATAATTTGTCCCTAAATTACCATGATAACATAATTATATCATAGTTATATTAATTATGTCATTACATTTTATTTTAATATGGTGACAGATTAAATTATTCAAAAACATATTCATATGGACACTTGGCATTCCATACTTAGTCGGTAGATTAAACCATGACCTAAAGTTAGTCCGTTTTTGAGAATACCACCCTATGGATCTTCATTGTCAATAAATGAAAATGTACTATTGGGGAAGAAAAAAACCCTGTTACCTACCACTTTTTCACAAACTTTGAAGAAGTTCATGAGATCTCTGACACCTTGTCCAAACTTGTCGTAGACGGTGAGATGTGGCCTGACCCAAGAAGGCAGCTGGGCTCTGGCTTCAGAGTTGGTGAACCTGATGAAAAAGATAACTGCCGATATTCAACAAAGCATACTGACTTCAGTCCAGGGGGGTGTTTCACAAAGATCCTAAGTTGAACTTATCTGTAAGTTGGACTTAACAATTATGGAAAGCGGTTAGCATCCTTGAAAATATTATGTTGATTCAAATCATTCATATTTTCTATTATCACGGGAGATTTCATGTTCTTGATGTGGAATTTATGAAAAGTCTAAAATACTTGAATTTTTGCTTCTGAATGTATTTCATCATAAGGCTACAAATGGCTCTCCATAACATTTAAGTCCAACTTAGAGTTAAGTTCGACTTTGGATCTTTGTGAAACACCCCCCAGGTATAAAGCCCAACATTTTTTCAATCACATTACTCCAGATTATGTTTCGCAACTGTCTCGGATGTTAGCCCAAGTTCTAAATAACAAGTTTTTGGATAACAAGTGCCTGAATATCAAAGACATGAAGGCATTTCAGGAACCTGCATGATATTCTCAGTATCCTTAGAGGCTCAAACCATAAATACATGATTCCACTAAGATACAGGGAAACCTGGAATAGTGGCCCCTGTATCAAAGGGACCACCACCTGTATATAATCACCACAATTTTATTTCCATTTTTCCATTGTTTCACAAAACCGTCATAAGTACAAGTTTCGCCGACATCCCATTGAAATGTGTGATTAATTACAATACACACGTTTCACTGGGATGTCGGCGACCTTGGACTTAAGACGTTTTCATGAAACGATGCCCTGCACAACCAACCGATTGTAAGGATTTTTTTTTCTTCATTCATTTCCCATTATCAGGCATTATATAAAGGTTTGACCGCGCTTTAGATTTAAGACTGTATTCTTGGTGTCATGGACGAGTGGATATGTCACCGGACTGTGGTTCACACGGTCCGCGGTTCAAAGTCCCGCCGCGGCACTAATGTCCTTTGGCAAGAAATTGATCTACATTTGCCACTCTCTACCCAGGTGCCAAATGGGTACCCGGTAGGATGCGAAAGGTAATGTGCTTAGATTAGTAAGTATGCGCTTGTAAAAATGACACCTGGCTGGAATGCTCCCCAGGGAGTGGAGAATGTGCGGGTAAGCCTGAATCCGATGACCGGGGTAATAATATATGTATCTGTAAAGCGCTTTGAGAGGGCCTTTGGTCCTGAAAATAGCTATATAAGAACTAGCTATTATTATTATTATTATTCTGAAGTTTTGAAGTTGGTGCAGTACCTTGTATCGCAGAGAAGAATGGCTCCAAAGTCCTGCCGATGTCTGATGACCCTACCGATAGCCTGGTTGACCGCTCTGGAAGCCTGCTGCCTGTACCACATCTGACCACTCAGACCCTGCCAAAGAAATGAGAGAAATTGTTTTCAAACATGATCAACCTTTTTAATGGCTTCCATACAATTGCTTTCACATTCTTTGCCATTGCATGACCAGAAACAACTTTATATTCAAGGGTGCTATAAAAACTTTGTTTATCATGGAAATACTGGCTTGAGGTCATTTTGTATTGCATGTCACGGAGAAGATGAGTTATTTTGATGGACCTTCGGAGTGTTTCACAAAAACTAACATTGACTTTAAGTTGGATGTTTGATGTTTGATGTCAGTTGGTCAAGGTCAGACAGAGTTGGATCTAATTTTTAAATATTAAGTTCAAGCTCAAATTTTAATAAATTCCAATAAAAGCATATACACATACAAATCAGAAATAAAGCATGGACGCAAACCATTATACATGGAATCTAGGGTACCATAAAATACCACGGCGGTCTTGTCAAGGTAGTCCCCTTATAATTTAGTAACATGAATATGCAAAACAAACACAAGAAAAAACCATTAAAAGATTGAAAGGTGTAACAAGACATGGAACGATATATAAAAAAGATTAACGACCAGACAACCCTAAACAAATTTTGGAAACAAATACCTTTAGACTAACATCTCTTTAATTTTCTCTTAAAACTATTATTTAAAAACCAGTTGACATGATTTTGTTTGTTCGTCAGGCAAAACGATGAACCAAGATGAAAAAAAAAAATTTGACCAATCACACACAGAGCAATGAAATTTACATTTTAACACAGAGGAGAAGTTTTCAAAAACAAATAAAAAGACAGAATATTTAAAAACATTATTTTTTTAAAGCCTAAAATACAGGGAAGGCATGTACTGTACCTGAGGGTTTCTTCGCTTGGCTTCATCCAGATACTGCATCTTCAGCATGACCCTAGGGTCCTTCCTGGGAGGGAACGGTAGACCAGTGATGACCACCGCTCGACCGTTGTTATCAGCAAAGTCCAGACCTTCGGAAACCTGTTGGAAAAGGAGTAACAAAAAAAAAAAGGATTGATCATACACTGTGTGTATATTAGGTAGACCAGTGATGACCACCGCTTGACCGTTGTTATCAGCAATGTGCAGACCTTCGGATACCTGTCGGAAAAGGAATGACAACAGAAGAAAAACGATTGATCATACACTGTGTGATTATATACAAGGTATAATTAGGTAGACCAGTGATGACCACCACTCGACCATTGTTATCAGCAAAGTGCAGGCCTTCGGATACCTGTTGACAAATAATTTTTGAGATTTTTCATTCTGTTGATGTAAAATGTGGAGGAGTACAGGTATCATGGAAAATAAATGTACACTGAAAAGGATAGATCTTCAAATGCCCTCATATTCAAAATATTACAAGTAACAGCTAAAGGTTGACCAGAAACAACTTTATATTCAAGGGTGCTATAAAAACTTTTGTTTATCATGGAAATTCTGGCTTGAGGTCATTTTGTATTGCATGTCATGGAGAAGATGAGTTATTTTGATGGACCAGGGGAGTGTTTAACAAAAACTAAGATCGACTTTAAGTTGGACTTGACTATGGCAGGCTGTTCATGTCACTGGTTGCTCTCACCATTATGATCTTTGTTTGGATAATATTTTTTCCTTCTATAAAAAAGATTTGTGACCATGATTTGTATGTCCCTTGAGAGACTACTGCCAGTAAATGGTGAGAGCAAACAGTGGCATGAACGACCTGCCATAGTTAAGTCCATCTTAAAGTCAATCTTAGTCTTTGTGAAACACTTTTACACAACCGAGGTAGTTTAACTAGAAAGACCACCTTGCTACAGTGACCACTTTTACTGCTTCACTCAGGTGCCCTTTACAGACAGGTGTTGTGGTCAAGTGGATACGTCGCTGGACTGTCGATCACAGGGTCCGCGGTCCGAGGCCGCACTAATGTCCTTTGGCAAGACATTGATCTACATTTGCCACCCTCCACACAGGTGAAGTAAATGGGTACCTGGTAGGAATTTATTCCTTGAAATGCTAGAGCGTCGTATGGCAGCCGTGCTAAAGCCAGGGTAATAATCGGGAGCGCCAGGAGGGTCAAATCTGACTGACATGAGTGCTATGCAAGAACCCATTATTATTATTATTCCATGTATTACATTAACATGGAACGTACCTTTCCTCTGCAGACGGCAAAGAAAGCTGCACCGTTGAGGGTAGGGTCTTGGACTCGCTCGTAGAACGACTCCATGGCCTACATCATAAAGAGAAAAGAATTTTACAACAAAAATTTGAAAAAAATATTGATAAACAAGGAAATTTGAAGAAAAAAAACCCCATCAAAATATCAACAAACTGATAAACGATAATGCAAAATGTTTAGCTGTTAAATATATAGACTGGTAGTGGTAAAATTGCGATTCAAGTGTTTTTAGGTGCGTTTCCAAAACTGGTCTATACCTTTAAGATAAAGCCTCTGTTAGTAGCGTGACCTGACCTGACCTGACCTTTCCAACATGACGGTCAATATCAGACATGAAACGAATCATGACCAGGCCATATCTACTATCTTGTTAACATTCACACCTAACTTGGATTTATTTAGTTCAATAAATAATTTAATCTAGATAAAACATAGAGAAATTAATCAATTATTTCTTCCTACCTCCTTAAACTCTCTCTTTCCCCTGGGTTCGATGAACATTTCTTTGTACTGAGTGATTCTGTTGCTTACACCTGATTCCTGAGAGTAGAGAGAGACACAGAGAGAGAGAGAGAGAGAGAGAGAGAGAATGAAAGAGATATAAAAAGAGAGAGAGAGAGAGGATGAAAGAGATAGAAATAGAGACAGAGAGACAGAGAGAGAGAGAGAATGAAAGAGATAGAAAGAGATAGAAAGAGAAAGAGAGAGAGAGAGAGAGAGGATGAAAGAGATAGAAAGAGAGAGAGAGAGTTAAACAGAGAAGGGAGAAATAGAGAGAGAGAGAGAGAACAGGATAGGAACAATAAATATGGCGAAAAGGAATAATTTTAACAACAAAAATAAATGGTCATAATGGAGAAGTGGATTGAATTTGATTCAATTAAGTATTGAGTGATTCTGTTGCTTACATCAGATTCCCGAAAGAGAGGGGAAAAGAATATGAACACTAAATATTTGCAAAAAGAAAAGAAAAAAGATGGTTATAATGGATGAGGATGAAGCAAGTCACTAGGTCTGCTTCATCAGCTCTAGTTTGCCAAATGACCGGCTATTTTCAGACTCTGAATATTATCCCTAAGCTCGAAATGGCGTCTTCACCAGACCGATAAGCGCATCACAAACTAGCTCGGACGGGCACAAATTATTTTTTAAACAAGATCAACATTTCTATGGATATTTTCTTGACCAAATATCCCGCTAATTGCAACTGCGGGCTGATGAAGGCGCAAATTAATTTGCGATCGAGATAGTTAAAATAATGGGTAATTGGCAAACTCGAGCTGATGAAAACAGGCCTTTAGTGATACAAAAGCGCAATGCTGATCAAACCAAATCCAACCTATTCAACACCTGGGTTATGAGAAGCAATGCAGATAAAATGCTTGATGGAATCATATCTATTGACTTACCTGCCAGATCTCCATAGCATGATTCATGACAGGGTAGGATGGAAAGAAGACTAGCAGACCATTGGGAACCATGCGGGCAAAGTTGACTGTCGAGGAAGAAAGAACGCGAGAATATTGAAAATGGATCAGATATTTGGAGGCTAAAGCAATTTGATTGGTTGATTTTGATGTTTTGAAGGCCCCTCTCTCACACTCCCTCTCTACTCACATCTCTTATTATCAAAGCTTCTCTTGCTCTTCCTCTTTATCTCTGTTTTCTCCTTCCTAATTTTTCTAATCCTATCCATTTTGTTCTTCTTGCTTTATTTCCCTCCAACTCCTTCTCTCTTCCTCTCTCTATATTTCCACCTTCCCTCCCTTTCTCTGTATATTGGCCCGTCTGTCTCTGTGTCTGTCTGTCTGTCTCTCTCTCTCTCTCTCTCTCTTTATCTTTCTCTCTCTATATCCTCTCTGCCATACATGCCTACTCAGGATCCTTTTCTCTCTCAATATCTCCACTCTCCCATCCCCTGTTTTCCCCCAATCCTCCTCTTTTTTCTCTCTTCTCTTTTTCTAACTCCCTTTTCCTCCACTTTTGCACACATCATCTCTTCCTTCACCTCCCTCCTCATCTTTTAGTTCCATATTTTCTTGTCTACAACTCACTTGTTCTCTCCCTCCCCCCCCCCCCCCCTCCCCCCCCCCCCTCCCTCTCTCTCTCTCTCTCCCCTTCTCTTTCCCCTCCCTCCCTCTCTCTTCCATTCTCTCTCGCTCTCCCCCCTCCCTCCCTCCCTCCCTCCCTCCCTCCCTCCCTCCCTCCCTCCCTCCCTCCCTCCCTCCCTCCCTCCCTCCCTCCCTCCCTCCCTCCCTCCCTCCCTCCCTCCCTCCATCCTGCATCCATTCCATACCTATTGCATTTCCCAGTGAGAGTACATACTCCTTCTTGAACCTGGTCTGATAGGAGGAGTTAAGAACGGTTCCATCGGGTCCCTTCGTCATCACACCTACCACCATTTGATGCTTGTCAATCACGTGAGGGTTCTCAAGCTGGATTGGGAAATCTCTACATAGCGCCAACAAAACAAAACAATCAGCATAAATCCATCATTTGATTCTGGTAGCAAAAATGATTATGATCATATAAGGCTTGTTCCCATGTGCTGCCCTAAACCACTGCAGTTTTTTTGTTATGCACACTGGACTTCACATTTTGTATCTTTACTTTGGAAGAATATCATAGGAGAAAAGTAAAGGAGTGTACTTCAAATGCCTGTTCGGTCAAAATATGACAAATAATAGCTAAATAATTTCGCTATTTGATTGCATTGATCACTATGTGCAATCAATTGCTAAAATCAATCATACAATCATTTGCTAAGCTTTGTGTTACGAAACCCTGCAGTACTCAACTTCATCTTCATGCTCAGCTAAAGATGGGGTAATAATGCAATACTTATATAATATTGGATGGTTTTGAGTGTGATACAAGAATATATTGCTCTAGCTATGACAATATTGGACGAGTCAAAGACGAGTCTAATATCTTAGCAAGAGCAATTTATTCTTGTACGACTGAGCAATGCGAAAACAATATTGGTCAGTCATCCGGGTACTGCGCTAGAGATATTGAATATGCAAATTTATTGTACCACTTGGAAGCCTTATAAAGATAATAATTTAGTATATTCAATGCATATATCACGGTTGTCATGTACTTACATACTAAGTTCAGATGTAAATGAATTTAGTGGGGCTAACGTTCCTGAAGTTAGGATGATGGAACGAACGCCTTGTGAATACAACTCCTGCATGCTAAAACCCGGACTGAAACACCAGTAGCTTAACACAAAACCTGGAAGGCAAAAATTAACAAAATACATGATCATCATAGTAACATTGTAACATTTTTCACATCATCTATTCCTTTAAAGGTACTATGTCCCTTTTGCAAGCCAACCTCAAATTCTGTAGAACTTTGCAGGAATTATGAATATGTCATGTATGTCCTATCTGTGAAATTTAAACGTTAGCAGTGTCCTCATATTCAAATTATGCAAGGAAACCCGTTTACTTGCTAGACTTCACTGTCATACACTATTGAGTGACTGACTGGCCTTTTTTCTTCTTTGGTAATAACATACATAAAAAGAGTTGTAAAGGGTACATGAGCATTTGTCTACATCAATAACCCACTTCTTGTGATGGCCAAGATTAAACTGATTGAATCTTTGCGCAGCATAAAACGTATGACCATTCGGTACAATTGTCTGAAAATCAAGACTATTACTTTTGGGCTCTATAGCCCTAAAGTCGATTTGACAACTAATAGTCATTATTTTCCCACTTGAAGACATTTTCAAGCCCCACCTTTTTTAGGGAAGTTCTAAATTAGTATTATCTTTCAAATGCAGTTGGAATTTAACTTTTTCATTTGTTTGGCCTGCAAATGGGACATAGTACCTTTAAAGCAGGACTGCACTCCTTGTAGTTACTTGCGCCCTCTATACAGCCAACAATGCCTAAGCGGTACCTGTTGATCCCCCATGGTCCCCTTTTTTTAAAATGTTAATTGAGAGTTGATTTGATGAGATACCCACCTGCCAGTGACCACGCAGGGAGGTCTAATTCTTCCTGGTCAAACTAAAGCAGATAGGCTTTAAATACCGTACTGTATAAGCTGTTTTTCATGTACAAAAATATTATTAATTTCTGTTCTTCTCCTAAATTGATAGCATATTATAACAGGTCCTCTAAAGAGAAAGGACCCTCCAGAGTCGATCATTTTTAGTTGTCCACAACTACACCTCAGAGAAGTTATTGATTCAGCCAATTTGAAGAGCACATACCTATAGTGATTACAACTTTCACAAAATTCATATTATTCTCACTTTTGGTCTGATTTCACAAGTGTACTCCTCTGATTTTTCTGCTTTCCTCTAGAGCAGTTTGCTATCAGGGTTGGATTTAATCTGTAGGCTTCTTGCAATGCTTGTTCGTGCGTGCACTGCTATCTTCTTTATACGTGTTTAAAATTCAAGACCCTACAAAATTTCTGAAAATCAAGCCATCAAAAAAATAATAACATGGCTTAAAGTTCAAGCCTCTACAAATCTACATCAGAAACATTAAGCGCATGTAAAGTGAGAACAAACCCGCCTTTAGTAAAGAAAACAAGAAATGCTACAAGGTTGAAATTGACATCTGGCAACTCATCCCATATGAAAGGACAAAAGAATTCAAAAGATCTTCAGAAAAGCTGTTAGGGTAATATATGTTGCTTTATTTATATTACCAATAATTTAGGGAAAATCTATCTAATATTATTCAAAATAATCATCACTATTTAACATTATCATTTTTTAATGCATAATGTTACATTCTTCTTTTTTATAGTTATTTCATGTCAATGTAGATTTTTATTGCAGTCAGCTTGTTTTTGCATTTAACTGTAAATATGACAGTCTTTGGATCTTTCGCCATGTCTTTTTATCAAAATAATGAAACCGAAATTGGGAATGAAATGTTATTACCTTTTTTCTTTGGTTTACTGGAGGAGCTTGCCCATACGTCCAGTTTTCCCGTTTTCTTCTGCGCCGGCTCCGTGGTCCGGATGTGGACCTTGTAATACTTGGTCATCTGAGAGGCGGTCAGTTGAGTTCTGCTACTACCCTCGGGACCATCTCGACTAAACACAATCTATTTATAAGATAAAAACATGCTGTCTATTGAGAACCAATATACACATATCAAAAGAGATTATTGACTAGTAATACACAGTCATGAGTGAGACGGACAGTTGACTCCTACTACTACTCTCGGGACCATCTCAACTATAAAACACAATCTATTTATAAAACAAAAACATGCTGTTTACTGAGAACCAGTGTACACATATCTAAAGAGATTATTGACTAGTAATACACAGTCATCTGAGAGGCTGTTAGTTGATTCCTGCTACTACCCTCGGGACCATCTCGACTAAACACAATCTATTTATAAGACAAAAAACATGAACAAATAGTGTAATTTTTGTATGAAATGTTACTTATTATATTCCTTCTACCGTACTAACCCTCTAATGTGTTTAAAAAATCCTGAACAAATTCATGATTTACATGTATATGTACCTTCACATCAAATTTAATTAAATTATTATAATATACCGTATTTGCCGGTGTAAAGGCCGCAGTATTTTTGGAAGAGAAAATATAAAAAAGTCGGGGTGCGGCCTATGCGGCGAAAGAGTAAAAAAAAAATTAAAAAGTAAGTCAAAACCAGCACGAATTTGCACATATGGGACTAGATCTACGAACGGTACGATAACTATAAATTTCCACACATCTTACCGACAATTTTATCTTGCATTGTTGACATGAAGACGAAAATAAACTTCCAAAAACAACATCTGCCGATAGATCCTGATCTAAGTTCGTGCCAATGCATTGCAAAAGTAAAAGAAGGGCCCGTTTAACGGAGCTGCCGCGAAGCATCCAGCACACGAAGTCGCTATTTTGAATCCATTTCAATACACAAGAGAGAGGCGCAATGTATATATCACAGAAAACTCCATATGCTAGCATCAGTGCGGGATGGCCGAGCGGTCTAAGGCGATGATTTTAGTCACATCAACATTTGTACGCAAGAGATCAAATCCTGACTTTGACAATTTTTTTATTTTTTTATTTTTTAAATGTCAAAATCAGGGGTGCAGCCTTTATGGCGCTGCGGCCTATCGCCGGCAAATACGGTAGTTGGGAGAATTCAGGAATCGATCAGATCAGTTTTTCTCAATTTGTATCATCAATAATGGTCTGTTTTCACTCAAACTTTCAGATTATCTTTTAATTGTACATCTAGCACTGAATTCACTGCTTTAGCACCATTTTTTCTCATCTGACCAATGTTACCAAGTCCCTTTAACTTACAGTAATGATGTCATGAAACTTTTGCAGACCGGCAGCTTTGTTATGGAATACAGTCGAACCTGGAAGGAGACAAAAAATCAGAAGAAAGGCAAAAATGACAAGATTGTGAACAAAATTCTGTACAAATGTGACAGATTTGTGTAATTCAGAATAACATGATAGATCCTGTAACATATTTTATTTGGATGAGCACTTGTTTACAATGAGAAACCCAGATTGTAACCTCCTTTACCCATTTAACACCTGGGTGGAGGGAAGCAATATAGAATAAAATGCCTTGGTTTAAGACCCTAGCACTGTCTAGCAGCTTGAACCTTCTACCATTTCATCATAGGTCTAAAGATTTATAGAGGTGTCGTGGTCGAGTGGATTTGTCACGGACTATGGATCACAAGGTCCGTAGTTCAAGTCCCGCTGCGGCACTAATATCCATTGGCAAGACATTGATCTACATTTGCCACTCTCCACCCAGGTATTAAATGGGTACTCGGTAGGATGCGAAAGTTAATGTGGTTGGATGAGCAAGTGCGCGCTTGTAAAAATGACGCCTGGCTGGAATGCTCCCCAGGGAGTGGAGAATGAGCATACATTTTGTGCGGGTAAGCCTGAATCCGATTACCGGGGTAATAATATATATTTGTAAAGCACTTTGAGAGGGCCTGTGGTCCTGAAAAGCACTATATAAGAACAAACTGTTGTCAACTATTAAACTATTACTCAACTATGACATTAAAGTGTCATGTAGTTACCCGAAGCATCACAAGTGTTTTGAATTGATGCAAAATTCATTTCATTGCAAAGGGGAAGCCTTACTAATCAAATACAACAGCTTCCCTCTTCAAAATATGTTTGCAGCCTGCAGTAATTATCTCTCAAAAATTATAATTTTGAGATCCAGATTTTCTACCTTCAGCGGTCCTCCGTAGAGCATCAAGATTTGTGACGTCACATGCGGGACACAGCTAGCCACAAAATTGCATTTTATGCCTTTCCATGATATTTATGTGATTTTCCAGCAAATTATTCATGGTCTTCAAAAGAAAATCTTTCCATCCATATACAATGAAAAGGCATTCAAGCGTTAAAGGAATTTCTTCCTACTGGATATCTGTTTACCTCACCGGGTTGGAGTGTGGTAAAAGTAGATAAATGTCTTGCCAAAAGACTCAAGTGCTCAACTAAAACGTCAAAAGTAGCTAAAAAATAGTGTTGAATATTCTCAGTACTGCCACTTACTATTAGTAAGATGTGAGATCATTTTCTCTAGTAGCTGCATCAGTTCATTCTTGGTCTCTGCATTGATGTTCACCTGACTGAAGAACTCAAAGATGAAGCTAGAGAATTAAAAAAACAAATCTTTCAAGAGATGAATCATAAACTGGTTGTGTGTCCATCGTGCTAAACATGCCTTTAGAGACATTTATTTCATGCTTTCTGTTCATTGTTGTAATTGACGAGTTTCAATTTTTAATGCCAGTTTTTAAATTTACATGTCAGTTTTGTTACTGCTATTATTGTTATTATTATTATTGTTGTAGTTAGTTTGTATTCTTAAATGTATATATTGTTTATGTTGCTTGTATATATATGTTTGTCACTTGCTAGTGGAGGACGAATTTCTGTATTTTTTAAAACAAGACAATTAATTATCTTGAATAGAATCTTGAATCTTGAATTAGGCAAACGTGATATCGACCACAACTAATTAAAATCACTGATTTAAAATCAAATCAACTTTCTGATTTAAATTTGATGTTTTCATTTCAAAAGGAAAAGGAAAAAAAAATCTAGAAACCTATATAAAATATGTATTGTTGTAGATTTAATTTTTTTTTAAAGGCAATACCATGCAATATGTCGTACGGGACACATTATACGGAATCACAAAAATCGAGAATCAACAAAAAGAGAGGAACTTGCACGTAAACAGAGTTAAATATCACACACTTGTACGGTCAAACCTGCTTTCAAGATTTCAAATTTATTCATGTTTCCAACGAAACATTACAAATCAATTATAAGCATTTAAAACAAATGTAAGAAATACATGTTGGAAACAGAGGGGTTCACTAAAAAGCAATGCTTGTACAAGTGTGAACACCTCAAATTGACCACTTGTCTACAAAGGTCACATTTTTTGTTTCCCTTGAAAATGGTTTCTCATTGAATCATGTACTAAAGGAACTTGTCTACAAAGAACGAAGAACACCTGTCTACAAAGGCCACTTTTTGTGTTTCCCTTGGGCAGTCGCTATAGACAGGTTTGATTGTAATTGATAAATACCTTCCAGGTTTGGTGATTCCATCACTGTGGTTTGGGATGTTGAATGAACTGATGTGCTCCTCTAGGTCCAGGAACAGCTCTGAAACAATACAAGACGGAATAATTTACAAAGGTTACCATGACAACATGTTATAACGTGTTATTATTATTATTATTATTAAGTATTTGGCATCACCTGTGCCTGGGAGGCGAAAAAACTGAATTACTGTACCCTCGGGTCTCTCCTCCGGGTATTAACTGATTGGGGGTGTGCAGGTGGACCACTACACCGGGGTTTCCCTCTACTCTTATATGAATAGCGCATTGGGTTCTTATCGTGCAAAGGTAGTGAATCTCCTCTACACAGGGCCTCCATTTAACATCCTTTCTGAGGGACGGAGTGTTTTCCACTTAACATAGCCTGTGTCTATGAAACAGGGGAGGGGCCTGTAACACACAACGTAGGCTTCAGTCATCCGCCAGGGTTGGATTCGAACCCACGATCTTTGGTTCAACAGGCAGACGCTTTATCGAATGAGCCAACTCGTTCCTCTATGTGTCCGCAACTCATGACAATTTTGTTTCTCAGAATTTAAGGATTCTACCGTTATATTGACAGGATAAAATCAAGGGTAGTGACTCAGAAAGTTGAGGGAAAGAGAAGCAGTGGTCGAGTGGTTTAAGCACTTGACTTGAAATTCAAAGGTGGTGACTCGATCCCAGACACGGCACTAATGTCCTGTGGCAAGGCATTAATCTTCATTTGCCACACTCGACCCAGGTGAGGTAAATGGGTACCTGGCAGGAATTAATTCCTTAAAATTCTGGAGCGCTGTAATGGCAGCTAGGCTAAAGCTGGGGTAATAATTAGTGCGCCTCGGAATAGAATTTCTAGATAGACGGCGCTATAGAATATATTATTATTATTACATCCTCTAGAAATAGAAGAAGATGGACAGCCATAATCACCAATGTCTAGAACAGACAAGGCACCAATCAAGTTAATTCACTCACGATTGGGTAACAATATAAAAAAATTGCTTACTTTTTAGTGTAGCAAGTCCTGCAGCATCAAATTCATCATCTGCGGAAGGGAAATAAGCGCATTAAATTTATTGAAGAACATGATAAGATCTTCAACTTCTTGATTATAATCTCATACTGATAATCATTCCCATATATTTGTTTGTTCTATTTCTTCCGTTCATTTTGTCAAGTACATTAGCACTGCCTCTCTCTCAATTCCTAACAAAATTACTCTGACGAAAAAAAAACAACACAGGATTGCCCAAACTAAATAAAAACACAAAAGTTTGTACCCTGTCTCTTCCCCTGCTACTTCCCTCCCTCCCTTTCTCTCCCTCTCCCTCCTCCCTTCTTCCCCTCCCTCTCTCTTTCTTTCTCCCTCCCCCTCTCCCATCCCTATCCCCCTCTCTAACACACAATCAAACCTTCCAACTCTCTTTCTTTGGCTTTCCATTATACAGTCAAACCTGTCTATAGCGAGCGCCCAGGTTCCTTTAGTACATGATTCAATGAGAAACAATTTTCAAGGGAAACAACAAATGTGGCCTTTGTAGACAGGTGGTCTTTGTAGACAGGTCGTCACTAAAGCAGGTTTGACTGTACTACCAAGTGCACATTCTTTTTCTACCACCACCACCACCACCAATACAACAACCCCCACCACCACCACTCCATTTTTGTCCACTCACCTCCTCCACTCCCTTCACCATGGTAACGCTCATTCAGCATAGTGACCTCTACCGTCTTCTTGAGGAGATGATCGGTCTCCTCCACGCAAGAAGCCAGGTCAAACGAGGTCAGGTCAAAGGAAGCACTCTCCTCACACATCCTCTCCTGACAGATACAACATCAAAAAAACTTTTATAAATTTCCTGGGAGAAATTTACATTGTTTAAACATATTTGTGGCTTACACCCAGATCAAGCCACAAATATGTTTAAACAACATAAAAAAAGATTCTCAGTACAAGACAAATAGATTTCTATAGAAACTTGCATTGGTTGGGGTAATCATAACATGTACAGAGCTTTGACTAACCTTAACCCTAATGTTATGCCCCCCCCCCCCCTCCACGATTTTTCTCATTGTTCAGGAACGCGTACGGATGCCATCCCGTCGCTTGCTGTTTTTCCAGATTTGTTTCATCTGAATAATAGTCTGTTTTCACTCAAACTTTCAGATTATCTTTAAATTATACATCTAGCATTGAAGTCACTACCTTAGCACCATTGCCTCTCATCTGAGCAATGTTCCCAAGTCCCTTCAAAGCCATTTCTAGGAACATACTGTCACGCTTCATTACAAGAACACATTTTATGCTTTTCTCAAAACAAATTTATCAGGATGGAGTTCCCCTATCACTCACCACATTGTGCGCCTCATCAAAGATGATGATATTGCCTTGTAACTCAATTCCATGAATACGACGTGACTGGAAGAAAAAGAAAATCACAAGTACTGGATAATCAAGGGCATAAGTATAAAGATACAAAGATAGAAGTGAGCAAAGAAGTTTGTGAGTTTGTGGTAGTGAAGACAAGCAGTTACATTCATTTGTACCAAAATCCCAACTTAATATTTCTAAAACTAAATCCATATTTCCAAATTGTAATGGTTGTTATTCTATATGTCTAAAGCCCACAATTCACTTCATAGAATGACAACTGTCTTGCCCATTTCTTCTTTTCCTTGTTTTTCTTCTTGCTCAAACAACCCACTTCTTTGCCATTCCAGCACTCTTCCATTGTGAATGCAAATAGAGCTTTTGTACAAAGAAATTTTTCACCAAATTGGCCTGCAGGCAGTAGTAATTTTTTTAATTTTGATATGTAATATAAAAGTAATATAAGCTACTACACCAATGAAATCTTTTTTTTTTAATAGAAAGATATCGTTGTAGTTACCTTGGGGTCTAAGAGGTAGTTGTACGGCATGAATATGATATCAGCTGAGGTCTTGAGTTCTCTTGCCATGTAATATGGACAAACTCTGTAAGATAAAAAGAAAACATACACTGTAAACTACAAGAACAGTGGACCTTTAATCTACCTTATTTTTTACCTTGAAACATATATCTCTATGGTTATCTGTTACATAGATTGTAATGGCAGTATTGACAGGTTTAATTCAAAAGAATCTATGCTATCTGTGATAATCTCCCAGCAAGCATCTCCCCCAAACCAAAATTTGACATGACAGGACAAACAAATATTGAAATCTGTTGCATTAAAAGCATCTTCAAGCCTGTCTGCACTAGTTTGAACTGGAGGGATTAGACCTCCCTGCATGGTCACTGACAGGTGGTTATCTCATCAATCAGCACTCAATTAACATAAGAAAAAGGGGATTACAGGGGACCAACGGGTACCGCTTAGGCATTGTTTGATATATAAAGGGCGCAGGTAGCCATAAGTAGTGCAGTCCCGCTAATCATTCAGAAGTACATGATCGTATAGCGGCATATAACACAAATTATCTTTTTTTCTTTTTACAGATTACCTAGCTAAAGTGGAGATTAACATGTCTGCAAATGTTAGAATATGGTAAATTCAAGAAGTTCTTACTTGTGTGCATTTCCCAGTTTGACGAGATCCTCAATATCTAGAATACCTTCAGAAAACGCCTTCTCTCCTTTCTTGTCTGCAATGAATAAAAGATATAAATATTGTAGTACCTCATGTAAATCATATTTTCAACTGCTTTTAAGGCTCAAAATTTATGGAATGAAAATACTACATGAAGGATACAGAGCTTCAATTAAAAACCAGATAAAAGAAATATCAACAAATACAATAAATAAAAGACTAAATGCTAAAGGGAAAAGCAACAAACAGATGTACAAGGAAAACTGTAAAAAATAAGTGAGACAAGCCAGAAACAGAGAGGACAATAGAAATAAAAACGAAAGCGCAAAGAGAGAAAGGGAGAATAAAAGAGAGAAAAGGAAACAATGAAGAGGGTGAGAGAGCGCAAGAACAGGAGAGCAAGGGGGGATTTGAGGGGGTGAGAGTTTTTTAAGAAGAGATATAGCGGAAGAGAGCGCAAGAGCAGATGAGTTGGAGAGCTTGAGAGAGAGTGAGAGGATAAGGAGAGAGAGATTTTCGGAGGTTGGAGACGGAGGAAGAAAAAGAGAGAGAGGAAGATGAAGATGGAAAAAGATAATAATATTCCAATGTTAAATCAACTCACTGTCTAGATTGTTGTGGAAGTGACACATCTTTGCATTCACCTTGGCACGACACATATGCACCTGTCAGAGAAAACATACATCAGGGGGCGTTTCACAAAACTTGGCAACAGTGGCAAATGACAGTTTGTGTTAAAAGCTACTGAAATCATAGCTTCTGATTGGTTATCAGCAGATTTGTCACTGATTTTTGTCATTTGTCATTGAAAAAAGGCTTTGTAAAACGGGTCCCTGACTTTCATACACATCTAATAATAAATAATTAACGGTAAATGTTTTTGTAGAGCGCATAACACAAAGGCATAATTGCATATCTCTATATACTGTACGTGTGCTTTACAGAACAGAATACAGAAGGAGTAGAAATGGTGCACTAGGTTAATAAATAGATATGGTTTCAAATTACTTCTCAACTTTTTGTATGTTTCTATATTTCTAAGGTATTCCGGCAAATTAAGTTATTCCATAAAACAGTGGCTGCATATGAAATTGTCCTAAAATAAAGACTTTTTACTGGAACGCAGCATTCTTTCTGATTTATACTGTATTAACTCTGAGTGTGTGTAGTTATCCAAGAATACTGTTTTGGTCCTCTATCAGAGCATAAAATTAATCAAAACACAATTATAATGATGTACTGTACTCCTATTGCTACAACTAATGAATTAAACTCTGGCAACAATTATGCATACAATATATCTTATCTCCTACCAATGTGAACAACTTTCTCACTTGTTGCCCCTTTCTCTCTCTCTCTTCTAATTAAAATTCATGCCCCCCCCCCCTCCTCTCTCTCTCGTTTACACACACACACAAACACACATACATTTAATTTCTCAATCTTCTTGTTCTCCATAGTTCTTTCCGTCTCTCTCTCATTTTATTGTTTGCCCCTTTCTCTCTCTCTCTCTCTCTACTAATTCAAATTCATGCCCCCCCCCCCTCCCTCTCTCTTTTACACACACACAAACATAAACACATACACTCTTTTCTAATTTGTCAATCTTCTTTTTCTCCATAGTTCTGTCTCTCTCTCTCTCTCTCTCTCTCTGTCTGTCTCTGTCTGTCTGTCTCTCTCTCTCTCTCTCTTTGTCTCTCTCTCTCTCTCTCTCCCTCTCTCTCTCTTTCTTTCTTTCCACCAGTATCTTTCTATTACCTTTGCCGAGTTGCTTTCAGCCTTGACTACTTCTGGGTGAACACACATCTGCTCTCGTGATCCTAGAACACACACTTTGGGCCTGAAAGAGGAATTAAAAACAAAGACTCAAAGGGGTACACGATTTTGCATACGACAATAGCGGCAAAGGGAAAGATGATGCAGATAAATATCAATGTGACTCTGCTGCATCTATATCAAATGAGCTGTTGGGTGATGTCTGCGACTACTCTTGTAACTACATCTATAGCTCCAGCAACATATGCTACACCTCTATTTATAATACTTACCACATTCTAAACTTTGGGTTTTGGTTCGGGCATGTTGTCCGCATGCCACAAAAGTGACTACCTCTCTTGACTTACAATAACAACTTTGTTGCACCTCTTTCGGGACAATTATTCCAAAGTTTGTGGTTTGGTTTAAAAACTTTAAATCAGAGCCCTAAAAAACATGCCAGATACAGGAGAAGAAAGAGAAACAAATTCTGCACATACTTCATCCATATTTGTTTCATGACTAAATTGCATTTGATACCAAAAATTTGAAAAAGGAAAAAAAGCTTTTCTTAAATTAGCATCATATTGAGTCATTCCAAATTTTCGATTTTTTGTTGTCGATAACTTACTCGCTCTTGTGTATTGTTTTCAGAGACATTACTTTTTATTCTAGTAATGTATTCAATAAAATCAAAATATTAGTGTTGCTGATTTGAAGATTAATATGTGATCAATGCCGCTCTAATATAAATCCTGTCCTGTAAAGCCTCAAGCATTGTACATGTATGTGCTTAAAGCCCAACAGCACTAGTTAGGCCAGGAGGGATTATACCTCCATGCATGGTCACTGACAGGTGGTTATCCCATCAAATCAGCTCTCAATTAACATAAGAAAAAGGGGATCATGGGGGACCAATGGTCACCGATTAGGCATTGTTTGCTATATAGCTATAAGTAGTGCAGAGGGGATTTAACACACTGAGCTAACCTGTATATGGTATCTTTGAGTTGGTCCAGTGCCTGTGAGAGTTGAGAATGGGTTCTAGAAGCATAGATGATCTTAGGCCGGTCAATGAATAAACCTGCATAAAATAATAGCGTAATTACAAGAAAAAATAAAGTTGCTAGATTGTCCAAAGGGATTAGCCATACAAAAAGACATCAGATATTAAGTATTATACAACTCACTCCCAGATCCTAATCAAATGATTGGTCATGCGCGGTCACGTGTGATTTATTTACTGAGGATATTGCACTCCTTTTCATGAAAAGGAGTGCAATATTTACCAGTACTATTGAACTCGTTTTCAGAGCGCAGTGGTGCGCGTAGAGGTTTGAGCGCTTAATACTGCGTGAGCATGAGCCTATTCTTGCGCAGCACTATGCGTAATTGGGTAGAGGTAATTAGTGCGCTTGCTATATCTATAGCTATGTGTGCGCACTAAATTAAGCCTTATTAAACTGGAGATTTATTTGTCAGCCATATACTGTCACGAAACAATCTTGAATGAATTCTTTTTACATCAAATAACAAGGATCTAGGAGTTTCGTTGTATAAAACAAATGATGCATGTTTTCATTCGTTCATTATACGATCTATCCGCCCTCGTTGAGGCTGTGTGTATCTATCGCACTCAGCCTAAAGGCTTTGTGCGATAGATACACACAGCCTCAACTCGAGTGCGGAAAGATCGTATAATGAACTCATGCGCATGCATCATTTGTATACTGATTTCGTTCACTGCATAGAGATATATGTCAGTACAAAAAATACAAAAATAATTGTAATGATTTTTTTTTTTTTTTAATCGACCAAAAAATCAATCCTGCCTCCAATGAGAAATCCCTAAAATATCCCCACCTTTTTTTGGTTAACTCTATCAAAGTCAAGGTACAGATGCCAATCTATCATTCTTTAGATTAAATGATATGTAAGCCTTTTAAGGCAGCCACTTCAGGGAATTTCGATGTGCAATTTGTTGTAACAGGTTCACTCACACCAGGGCCCCGTTTCACAAAGCATTTTTTCAATGAAAAATTACAAAAATCAGTGACAAATCTGCTGATAACCAATCAGAAGCAAGGATTTCAGTAGCTTATAACAAAAACTGTCATTTGTCACTGATGACAAGTATGTGAAACGCCCTCCAGGCTTACCCTCTTCACTGCCCTCTCCCCACCCAGATCCAGCCTTGAGGTCTGTCATCAGCTTCTCCTTGTAGGCTCCAGCACCGGCTCCGGCTCCGTCTCCGTCTGCATTGCTGCCCTTGAGGCACTTCCCTAGCTCCTGCTGAGCGATGTAGGTATGCCTCCAGGCCAGAGTGGAGCAGAGCAGGCACAGCGTCTTGCCCGTTCCTGTAGGGCTCTCCAGGACTCCATTCTTACTCTGCCAAGAACAATTTAAAGAAAAATTTGAATCTTGTCATGCGATTGCATTGTGAAATTAACGTTGTGGAATCGATCAGAAAAGGTTGAACATCTAGCATATAAGTATTGGTGTGTACTGCAAGGTTCTGGAATCATGAAAATGATAAGAGATCTTGCCCAGTCTTGGTAAAGTTACCAGCACTGTACACAGAAAGATGTACATGTATATGGGACTACACGATCACGTGGCATAAAAATATGTCCGATATTTAGAATATTAAGGCATTTGAAGAGCCATGCTTTTAAGGGAACATTTTTTTATCTGATGTTCTTCCACACTTGCATTTACAATGATAACACTAACAAAATATTTTTCACCTCTTCCCAGATCTCAACCTTCTCTTTAAAGCCTGTCTGCACTAGTTTGGCAAGGAGGATTAGACCACCCAGCATGGTCCTTGACAGGTGGTTATCTCATCAAATCAGCTCTCAATTAAAATAAGAAAAAGGGGATCACGGGGGACCAGCGGTCACCGATTAGGCATTGTATGCTATATAGAGGGCGCGAGTAGCTATAAGTAGTGCAGTGGGGATTCAAAGTTAACATTATCAACTAAGTATTCTTTGAAATATAGAAATATGAAATATTCATCAGGGCTTAAATTAATCCAAGGCCACTAAGGCCATGGCCATGGATGCCCTGTTGATTGGCCTCAATGCCCCTCTCATTGGCCTTGGAAATTTGTTGTGCCCTTTTCAATTCTTCCTATTTGTGCTGTAATATAGGAATGTGTCCTCCAGAAAAGTGGCCCTGCCCTAAAAAATATTGAAATTTAAGGCCTGATTCATTTTTTGGACACTACATAAAACACATAAACAATGAGTAAAAATGGTTGTCTTACCATCTGAAGGCACTGGATAACCTTTCTCATGTAGTCTTTCTGGCAGGGGTACGGTTCAAACGGGAACTCCACCTGCACCCCTTCGCACATGACGCTCGGCATGATGGGAATGCTCGGCCCCTTCCCACGATGCAATTAACGTGAGCCCTCAACACGGGAACCTGGTTTAGCTCACTGCTGCTCAGAAATACTACTGTTTCTTTCCCTCATTGGTGTGAACTAAAAAAAAGGAAACTGCATACATGGAAACAAAATGTGTTTAAATGAATAAGAAAGGAAAGAGCACTGAAATAATGAAAAACAATCAGTACCTAAATTATACAAGATGACGTATTACCTTTTCCACAGTAGGCTTAATATCTATTAGGAAAACTTCTTATTTCAAAGATAAGCTTTATTGTGCTTCAATATTCTTAATCAGTTTCTTTTTTTTTCTTCTTTCTTTCTATTTATTTATAAACATAAAGAGTCTCTGATAATTTCAAGTCTCAAGAAGATTTTGAGACATCTCTCTCATGGTGCTTTCTCCTCCTCATAATCCTTCTTTTTCTTCCTCTTCTCCCCCTCCTCATTCATGTTCTCTCCGACTGGAGTCTTTTTTTTTGTCCTTCTTCTTCTCATCTTCTTATTCTGCTTCTTCTGTTACTTTTGCTTCTTATTCTTATGGTCTTGTTTCTCTTTCTTGTCTCCTTCTTCTACCTCCTCCTATCCTCGTCCCCTTTCTTTCTCTACTGTGTTGTTTTTTCTTCTTCTTCTTCTTCTTCTTCTTCTTCTTCTAGTTCTAGTTCTACTTCCTCCTCTTCTTCCAAATTCTATCTGAAGTTCTTCCTCTTTGCTTCCTCTTCTCCTCTATTACTTTTACTTCCTCTTCTACTTTAGCTTCAGCTTCTTCTAATTTTCTTTCTCATTCTTTATTGCATTCACCGTACCCATGTTGTCATGAGACTATTAGTTTACAGACAAAAGCAAGAGAATCCTTTCTGCTGCTTGTAAGTTTGTAACCAAAAACGTGACGCCGATCTCCGCATTCGGGACCGAAGCAGTCAAATATAACATTAACAATAACATTAATTAACAAGCATTATCACATCACGTAAACACAAAGTGGCTCTAACTCAGTGATTATTTTTCAATGTAAAGGGTTCAATCGTTTTGCACAATTGATGAAAATACATACCCATTGATCTTTGGTTGGCAGAATTCAAGTTTCAACTTCGTCTTCGAGTTGCAGAATAAATCTAGACAGATTCAGAAGCAACATTCGCATAACGCGCGTCAATCAAATTAAATTAGTTATAGCGCCATCTCGCGGTTTGTGAAATATAAAGCGCTAGCGAGATACAAAAGAAAAGAAAAAAATTAAAATGATAGTCGTCCAAATTTCCCATCTCGAAATTTCACTGGCACTGATGTATTGATGATTTGATGGGATGCATGATGGGAAGCCCCATCATTATTTTTCTCTTCTTCTTCCTCCTCTATTTCTTCTTCTCCTTCTTCTTTTTCTTCTTGTACTTATTATCTGCAAGAATTAATCGAGGAATACAAACCCTCACGCAATTTACGGTCATCTTCACAATTAAACCTCGTATCTACTTCTGTGTCAACTCTCTCTTATGGTAATCGTTCCTTTCGCAAAGCTTCTGCTGAACTTTGGAACAGATTACCTTTAAATGTAAAAAACTGTCAAACCGTTAACCTATTCAAAACTAGTCTCAAGACACATTTATTCAAAATTGCGTTTGATGATTGATTAACTCTGTTTCCTTTGATGTAATTTGTAGGTTTATTTGCATTTTTAGTTTTGTATAAGATGTAATTGTATATCAGTCTATTTTGTGTGTATAGCGCTTAGAGACTTCGGTGGTAAGCGCTTTATAAGTAACGTTTTTATTATTATTATTATTATCTTTAATAAGTAATTCTTTTACTTTTCTTATCTGTCAGTAAATATTACTATTTTAACTTATTAATTGTATACATATCTCTAAGGGACCCCACTGGAAATAAACTCTCGAGCTTTCGTGGGTTATCCAGTTCAAGCTGACTTATTTTGTATATGTTATTATTGTATATTGTTGTATGTTGGAAGCTTGTCGAATAAAAATCAATCAATCAACCCCCCCCCCCCCCCACAGGAATAAAAAAAAAAGTGGTGCTTAAAAATATTGTAGATGACGATCAATCTATATGAACCATGAAACCATGTAAGGCAAAGTGCAGAGTAGGCCTGTTTGTCAATTGTCTTTGTGTTGCTTATTATGATTTAGGTCTTTAAAAAAAAAATTACTAAAAATAGAGAGTTCAAAATACCCCCCTCCCCCCCCCCCCCCCACGTTCTAAAGCAAAAATATATATGATAAATATTTTGTCGTAATCGCGATTGTTGCTGATCCTTGTAAGTTTTCAACAACAACAACAACAAACGGAGATTGTCAAGTCAGTAAAATAATGAAAGGATCAAATCGTAATGCCTGTCTTAAAATAATGTTTATTTGTATGTGTTCTTGATTTAACTTTTCTTTTTTTCTGTTTAGATTTACTCCTGGATTTTTAAGATAACAAAGGAAAAAAGAAATTGAATCATCGCCGAGAAGATCGCTGAGAAGATAGCCGAGTAGATCGGGGAGAAGAAGAAGAAGAAGAAGAAGAAGAAGAAGAAGAAGAAGAAGAAGAAGAAGAAGAAGGAAGAAGAAGAAGAAGAAGAAGAAGAAGAAGAAGAAGAAGAAGAAGAAGAAGAAGAAGAAGAAGAAGAAGAAAGAGGAAGAGGAAAAAATAAAAGAAGAAGAAGAAAATGGAGAGAAACGGAAGAAAGGAAGAAAGAAACACACAAAGAAAAGGAAGACAGAAGAAAGGAAGGAATGAAAGTAAGAAACCTGTCTTTCAAAGGCTTGGAGGTTGACCCCTTGGGCGCTACGACCCACTTTCTTTTTTGCCAAGAAAACCTGTCAACCTCCCTTTATCACCGCCTTCTTTCTTCGGGTGTCTTTCTCTCTCCTGCCAGATTTTGGTCACTTGTCTTTCTTTGTATGACACCTTTTCTGACGCACCAAACAAAGAAACTTGTCTGACCCTTTCCCCGTTTCGGACAACGCCTTTGCAGCACGTACGCCCTTCCACCCCTCCCCTATCTCTCTCTCTCTCTCTCTCTCTCTCTCTCTCTCTCTCTCTCTGTCTCTTTCTCTCTCTATTTCTCTATCTCTTTATGTCTGTCTGTCAATCTATCTATTGATATCTAATCCCTTTCTTTCGTTATCTTTCTTTCTCTCTTTGTCTCTATAATTCCCCCTCTCGTATCACTGTCACTCTCGTACCTTCTCTCCCTCTCCATTTCTCCACCTTTTTCCTCTTTCTATATGTATATAATCTCTCTCCATCTCTCTCTCTCCCTCTCTCTCATTCGTATCATTTTCACTCTGGTATACTTTTTATTTATCTCTCTCTCTCTCTCTCTCTCTCTCCCTCTCTACTGCTTTCTGTTCCCTCCCCATCATTTCTCCCTCTCGTGTTTTCGTTTCATTTTTCACTTTCGTTTTCTTTCTCCTTAATTCTCTCTCTCTCTCTCTTTCAATCCACCTGTTTCTCACCCTCTCTCTCTTCCTCTCTCTCTCTCTCCCTCTTTCTCTCTCTCTCTCCATCTCACCCCTCTGCCCCCTCCCTCTCTCGTTAATCCGCGGCACGCGCCTGGCTATAAGCCCCTGGCTATCAATACCCCATGCTCGGTCAATACTAAGGCCTTTACAAGCAGTAAATTGTCTTTATGCATGGGTGGACATAAGGGACAAAAGTCATGGCTTTCTTTTTTTCCCAACGAAATTGAGCTTTGTTTGATTCCAAAATGTTAACTTGTAACTGCAGGTGTATCGGACCATAATAGGACACTTTGATTTTTGTCGAGATAATGCAAATTATTTATCGAGACGGTTTTTCAATTTTGGTGCAAAACATGTAGATCGAAATGAGACTCACTTGTATATATTATTTTGATTCGTGATTAAGATGTCAATACAAAATAACCATTCAAACACATGCCTGCGTTGAGACTCCGTGAATTTCCACTCAGAAAGTATAGCGAACTGTATGTGATATAATAGCTAAACATGAGCTCACATAATTTATGTGAGGAAGAATGAACATTGTATATATCCGGAGAATCAATATTACTCACTTCTAAGAAGAAAAACTTATAGGAAATGATAAAATAATGATTACGATAAAGATGATGCCGATTATTGAATTGAATTGAATTGATTTATTGTCCATACAAAAATTACAACTGGAAATTCGTTGTTCAATGGTACAGTCGTGTTACAAACAATGTACACAATTATACACATTTTAAAACATGATAATAACATAACATCAATGGCGTTACACCCAACAATACGAGCGACGTCCCACATCCAGGCACGATTGCGATGAAGATTACGATGTCGATGATGATGATATGAATATTAGTTGTAGTATGAGTAGATGTAGTAGCAGCAGCAGCAGCAGCAGCAGCAGCAGTAGTAGTAGTAGTAGTAGTAGTAGTAGTGGTAGTAGTAGTAGTAGTAGTAGCAGCAGCAGCAGCAGCAGCAGTAGTAGTAGTAGTAGTAGTAAGTATAGTAGTAGAAATAGTAGTAGTAGTAGTAGTAGTAGTAGTAGTAGTAGTAATGATAATAATAACGACAATGTTAACGATAATTATAATGATAATAATATTAGTGATAATAACAATAATAATACAAGATACCCCCCCCCCCCTCTCTCTCTCTCTCTCTCTCTCTCTCTTTCTAATTTCTATCTTATTCTCTCAATTTCTCTCCTCTCTTTCTTTCTTCCCTCGCTCCCCCTCTCTCTTTTCTCTTTCCCTCCCTCCCTCAAATTTATTCCTAAGAACTGTTGTTTCATTTGTAATAAATAATACATGCCATGTTCTCAATTCCTTATTGTAAACAATTATTGAGCTGTACATTTTTCCTAAACTTAGTTTGTGTTCGTGCTGTCACATGTTCATGGTTTTCAAAGATCGTGTAACAATGTTAAATCTGAGATACACGGCCCTACGTGTTATCAGTGTCTGAGATATGGTGTAATATTGAATATTGAAGCCCTAAAAAAAATGTGCTTCAAAATGATCAAGAAGTGCCTCAAAAAAGTAAAAATCTTTGAGTGACCGGTTTTACCATACTCGTTTTCCCCAATAGACTGTAGCAGGCGCGGATCCAGGATTTCTTAGGGGGGGGGGGGGGCCCACTTTTTTTGTTTTGGTCCGAAAAAAATCGTAACGACTCAGCCAGTCGCTAAATAAGCGGGGGGGGGGGAAGAGGACACTTTTTTTTTTGGTCTCGAAATTTGAAAATTTGACATTTTGTTCCGTTGGGGGGGGGGTGAGGTCACCTTTTTTAGGTCAGCCATTGGCATATTTGTTTATATTTTTTTTAATTAAAAAAAAAAAACTCACAGAAAAGGGGGGGGGGGGTTGCTCCAAAATACACAAATAAAAAAACCGAAGGGGGGAGGGTCAACCCCCTAACCCCTCCCCCCTTCCGTACGTGCCTACTCGTCTGAAAATAGTTTTTCCCCCTCCCGCGTGAAGCGCGGAAGCATTTACGTTTCATTAAATCATTAGAGAAAGAAGACGATTCGTTGTACAGTTTTTTACTCTTAATCCTCGTCTTAATTCATCCCCCTCTCCCGCGCAAAGCTCGGAAGCTTTTACGTTTCATTAAATCATTAGAGAAAGAAGACGATTAGTTGTACCGTTCTCGACTCTTAATCCTCATCTGAATTCAGTTTTCCCTTCCTCCCTCCCGCGCGAAGCGCGGAAGCTTGTACGTTTCATTAAATCATTAGAGAAAGAAGACGATTCGTTGTACCGTTCTCGAAAATAATCCTCGTCTGAATACAGCTTTTACGTTTCATTAAATTATTAGAGAAAGAAGACGATTCGTTGTACCGTTCTCGACTCTTAATCCTTGTCTAAATTCAGTTTTCCCCCCGCTTCGACGTTTCATTAAATTTTTAGAGAATGAAGACGATTTGTTATTCCGCTCTCGAAAATAATTTAGTTTCCCCCACCCGGAAGCTTTTACTTTTCATTAAATCATTAGAGAAAAAGGAAGATTCGTCGTACCGTTCTCGACTCTTAATCCTTGTCTAAATCCATTTCCCCCCCCCACCCCCCCCTTCCGCGCGAAGCGCGGAAGCTTCGACGTTTCATTAAATTATTATAGAAAGAAGACGATTTGTTGTACCGTTCCCGAAAATTATCCTCGTCTGAATTAAGTTCCCCCTGCCCTCCCACGCGCATAGCGCGGAAGCTTTGACGTTTCATTAATTCATTAGAGAAAGAAGACGATTCGTTGTACCGTTCTCGACTCTTAATCCTTGTCTGAATTTCAAATATGTTCTTTGTCTATTCCCTTTTCTTCCTACGTCCTCTTCCTTTACACTCCTCTCTTTTTTGGCCGGCGTTTATTGGGGGACCACCCCACCGCCCCCCTGGCTACGCGCCTGCTGTCAGATGAACATAATTGATACCTTGTCCGCCCCGGAAGTTCAGGAGTTTAGGCATTTAATTACGGTCAGATGAGCATTATTTTTATACCTAATTGTTACAATGGCAGGTCACTAATTGGCTTGGGGTTCAGGGGGCGGAGCCCCGGAATCTCAAGGGTTTTAGGTACTCAATTACGGTCAGATGAGCATTTTTGATACCTTATTTGTGACACTAGCAGGACACTATGTGGCGTGGGGTCCAGGGGGCAGAGCCCCCAGAAATCAGGGGTTTTAGGCATTAAATGACCGTCATATGAGCATCTAAGGGCCCGCCTTAGGGCCCTAGGTGGAATCCAAGGGGCAGAGCCCTTAGGATTTTAGGCATTAATTTTAATCATGGTCAGATGAGCATATTTTGATACCCCATTATAATGTGACACTGGCAGTTCACTATTTTTTCTTTCTCGCTCTCTTTCTTTCTATTTCTCTTTAATATACTTTTTCAACGAAAGTGTGGGGGAGGGGCTCGAGGATGCCGATCCCTGCCGTTCCGCGGACCCTGATATGTAGGCATCTCAAGAAGCATTTTCTTGCCTGGCTGTAAATTTAGGAATTTGTCATTTTCAAACAAACG
>JAVYIG010014302.1:0-42313 GCA_035222895.1 Strongylocentrotus droebachiensis
ACATGTTACTTGAAGTTTTAATGAAATGCTGAACATGATTAATACAAATGTATTTCATTCTTGGTACACTGTATTTCCCTATATCCAATCTATACCAGAGTCCTGTCTTATATAACCAGTTGCAATTAATAGGAGATGCAAACTCTTTATAGGGGATTGCAAACTTGCGATTGATTAGAGAACTTGCGTTTGATTTCGATCAATCGCACGTCTTTATAAGACGGGCCAGGGCTGTCAAATTTGATAATCTTTGATGGAGTGGGGAATATATGGGACAAAAGAATATATGTGTAGACTTTGAGAGCAAATGGTGAAATAGACAAACAAATTTGCTGTATGCTTCTTGTTCAGTGTTGAAAAAAAAAGTTAGACTTTGTTCTACAATTTTGGTTTGGTTTGCACAATTTTTGTTATCAACCAGGTCAGGGGGGGGGGGGGTAGTGAGCAAACTTTTTTTTTTGGTCCTCGAAATTGCTTAAAATTTGCACCCCCCCCCCAAAAAAAAGGTAAAAATCACGTGTTTTTACATGATTTTTTTTCCCGCCCCCCCCCCCTGGATCCGCCACATATGGAAACGTTTGCTTGTATTTGTCTCATAAAAGAATTTGACCACGAACTGACTCCCACACGGTGTTGAGTGCTCAGGGTCACAGGCCCCTGGCTTCATCGGGCAGGTAGTTCCATTATGTGAATGGGTAATTCAACTATTACAAAATGAGGGGACACATTACATTGTACAATAGGGACACACATTGTTTTTATTGTGCAGAACATACTCTTTTATTGACTTACTTTATATTGCATGAAACTATAAAACCAAAATGCATTTTGTATTCTAACAATTGGAGTACAAAGAATAATAACAAGTGAATGAAATGCATAAACACCACAAACACCTGGGGAGGAAGCATTCATAAATTTGAATACATATAGTTGATAAACGACTCCGATGAAACTATAAAACCAAAATGAAATTTGCGTTCTGGCAATTGGAGTACAAAGAATGATAGCAGGTGAATTATGAAATGCTTCAACAGCAACATAAACACCTGGGAAGCTAGGAAGCATCCATAAATTTGAATAATTTAGTTGATAAACGACTCCGCATGTGGACGTTTGTTGGAGCAGAAAGTAGTGTATTCTTAACAACACGAACCAATTTAACAGAATGTCGGAACGTAGATTAAATTTGGCGCGGTTAGAAAATGCATCTTTCTACCCTGCGACTTTAATGGTACGATCCAGTAAATTAAAACAGTAAAAAGGGTCATATTTTAAAATTACTCATTAAATAAAACCCAAAACTTCAGTGATATCAGAAAAAATATGTTATATCTTACTAATAATTAAAAAAAGATGTATAAACATCGTAAAAGTGTCGCATTTTACGATAACAGACACCGATTTAGCGAAGATGACGTCATTAGTGCGCTTGCATCAAGGAATTCAAGGTCAAAAGGTCAATTCAGACGCTGATAAGTTATTGGTCGAGCCTTTTTGTTTCCTTTATTCCGACAAAATTATACAATCAATCAAAACAAGTTTGATACCAGAAGAAAGCTAACGATTAGTATTTTCATTAACCGCTTGCCCCAAAGTCTCTTGACCACAGTGAAACGAGTGAGAGCTTGCGAGAGCGGCCAAAGTGTGATTGAAACTCGCTATTTGCTCTTCTCCAACGCAAAAAGAGACGACATGTGCTGGATAAATGTATTTTTTCCGACAAAAGTACAGAAAATGTGCATATGGTCTTTTTATATTATACTTTATGAAATGTTACCCGAGTGACTTCCGGGCGCCCCAATGCTGGAAAGAAACGCACATTTTAGAAAACTTCACTTTTTCATGGAAAAATGCTTATTTGTTCTATGCACGCAAGTCAGATTGAGCGGATGATACAACGTTTCCATATGTGGTCGAAACTCTCCTAAGTGCGCAACCCGGAGACTCCAGCCTAGACGGAGAGTCAGACGAACGAGCCGCCCATCCATGTCCACTCCCCGATGACTCAAGCCCACACGGTCACCTATTTTTCCCCGACGTCCGCACCCCGGTGACTTAAGCTCACGCACGCCAGCTATTCTCCACTCCTGACGACGGATAGTCATTAGGGGGTTTTCGTTTGTCACGTCGACATAGTCGACGTCTAATATGTGACGTCATTTCAGCGATTTGTGCATGCGTCGGGTCGTCTGGCGTCGTCAGGCCACATTTGCGAACCCGTTCATCGATGATTTGAGGTTCGTCAGAAAACTAGTGACCCGTCGTCAGAATGACGTCATCTTGCTATATCGCAGCGTAAATCAGAAAGTAAATAATAATAATAATAATAATTGTAAATTTATAATGCGCAGTTTCTATATGTATATACTCAACTGCGCATGACATAATGATAGTAAAAGGAACAATACAAATAAACATTTAAAAGCTAAAATCGATGCTAAGGGGAACCTGTGTATGCTTTACAATGAAAATGTCTATGTAAAACTTTCCTGAAACAGATAGGTTTTCAGGTTATTTTTAAACACATTGATTGATGATGCATGTCTAATTGTGGCAGGGAGACTATTCCAGAGTTTGGGTGCAGCGCTAACAAAGGCGCGGTCACCTAGAGTAACCTTTGTTTTACAAGGTGGAAGACTCAGGAGCATGGTATCATGGGAACTACGGAGCCTGTAGGACTGGGTGGGTGATTTTAACGTCAGGAGTTCACTGAGATAAATGGGGGCCAAGCCATGGAGTGCCTTATAAGTAAGGAGGAGTATTTTGAATTTGATTCTCTGGCGAACTAGAAGCCAGTGCAGATCATGAAGTAGTGGGGTTACATGAGAGAATTTGGGGGAATTGCAGATGAGTTTGGCACATGCATTTTGTACACGTTGCAATTTACATATCTGAGATTCTGGTAAGCCAAACAGTAGTCCATTACAGTAGTCCAATTTACTTGTTATAAAGGCATGGACTAATGTAATGATACATGTGCGAGTTAGGTATTTCCGAATGTGACGTAGGTTGTACAGATGATAGAAGGCTGCTTTGCATGTTTTGGATATATGGGTCTCCATGTTCAACTGAGAGTCAAACCAGACACCAAGGTTTTTTGCAACCATAGACTGCTCGACTACAGTATTTCCGACTGTTATACAATTTATTTTAAGTTTTGACACTTGCCTAGGTGTTCCAATAATAAGAAATTCAGTTTTGCTGTCGTTGAGTTTCAACTTACAGCTTAACATCCACCTACGAAGATCCCTTAGACAGTGTTCAAGAGCTGAAACACAGGACTGTTCTTGTTCCCTGACTGGGCTACATGAAATGTATAACTGGGTATCATCTGCATAGCAGTGACAAGATAATGTGCTGAGAGTATGCTTTGATGATAGCAAAAAGGCGACTCGAATAAAGGGAAAAAAGGAGGGGTCCGAGCCTGGAGCCTTGAGGAATACCCCATCTAACATCGAATTTCTTTGAGGTGGTGTTATCAATTGATATTTGTTGCTCCCTATCGCACAGGTAAGACTGTACCCAAGATAAAACAGAATCTGTAATCCCAAAATCAGACTGTAGTATTTCAGCTAGTATATTATGATCGACAGTGTCGAAGGCGGCACTGAGATCTAAAAGTACAAAAAATGTAACTTTCTGCTGGTCCATTGCCATAAGTAGGTCATTCTTAACTCTTAGTAAAGCGGTTTCTGTACTGTGATACTTTCTATACGCCGATTGTGTTAAAGGGAAAAGGTTGTTACGAAGGAGGTGATCCTGAATTTGAGCAGTGGCTGCCCCTTCAACCAACTTCGACACATATTGAAGATTACTTATTGGCCTGAAGTTGCTGAAGTTCATTTCAGAATTGGGTTTCTTTGAAATAGGTCTAACCAAGGCAAGTTTCCAACCTGAATGAAACTTGCCATTATGTAATGACAAATGTATGATTTGTGTAAGCACAGGTAGTAAGGTATCTAAACATTCAACAACCAATCTTGTTGGCATTGGATCGAGGGAACATGATTTCTTACTGAGGTTCATTACAAGTTTCCGAACATCACTTTGGGATAACGGCATGAAATTTGCAAACTTGGGTGGATTGGATGAGGATGAGTATTCCAAGGAATTATCAACACTGATATCCTCTTCATGTAACACTGATTCGATATCACAGTGAATTTTGACTACCTTTTGTTCAAAAAAGTCACCAAGTCCATTGACAAAATCATGGTTATCAACACTAGGAGGTATGACAGAATCACTTTTTGTCATGTTCAACAAGGACTTTGTTACATCAAAGAGTTTCCTTTGATTTGAGCTATTGTCAGTAATACAGTCGGTATAATACTTAGTACGAGCATTATTCATTACAAACAACATCTTGTTTCGAGCTAACTTAAATGCATTGTGGTCAGAGACAGACTGAGATTTCCTCCATTTCTTTTCTGCCTTCCTTCTCTTCTTCTTTTCCATTCTTACATCATCAGTAAACCATGGCACTCTGGGGCGATTATTTACCTTTTTTGAACACAGTGGAGCATGTTTATCTAGAATAGACCGTAAAGTAGAATTATAAGATGAGGCTAAGTCATCAAGAGAATCAGGAGGGTTTAAACAAAGCTCACTTGAAGCGAGGTCATTATTAAGTGCATCGAACTTAACAGTGGAAAGTTTGCGAAAGGAGACCATATTTACAGACAAAGGAGGTTTACAAACTTTAAGCGTACAGAAAACAGACATGTGGTCAGACACCAATGAGTCTGACCAAGGTTGCCCCAATACAATATCATCAGATTGACGAGTTATAATCAGATCTAAGGTATGGCCTTGTACATGAGTAGCTACATTAACATGATGAATACATCCAATAGATTCTAACAGATTTCTAAACGATCTTGACTCAGGATTATCAATAACATCAACATGAATGTTATAGTCTCCAGTCAAAATAATAGGAATGTTCGACATCAGATGTGGTTGTATAAACTCGCTGAATTCAGATAAGAACGTGGAGATGGGAACGCGGTGATTCTCGGAGTAAGGTGGTCTGTAAAGATTGAAAAGTCTGAGCTGAAACGATCCAAAGGTGACATGATATTCAGCAAATTCAAATGACTTTGTCTCACCAGCTTTGCCCTCACGGACATCAATGGTATCTTTGTGAAGAAGACCTGTTCCTCCGCCGCGACGACCAGCACGCGGATGGTGTAGGAATTTGTGACCTGTAGGGACGATGTCATTGATGACTGCTGCGTCATTCTCTGTAAGCCACGTTTCGGTTATAGCGTACAGGTCGGCATTGCTGTCACAAACGTAGTCCATTACTGCTGCTGACTTATTTCTCAATGACCTGAAATTGGCAGTGCAGAGTTTGAGCGAGTCCTGTCCAGCAGAATTGATGCATACTCGCGGTATCTCGATAAGGTTGTTGATATTTCTGCTGAGGTATCTAGGGCATTGGTCATATCTAGGTGTAAATTCGACAACAGGGATATGCTGCTCTGCTGTAACTGTGTATGCTGCGGAGAAGGTAGGTGACTGTAGTGTAGCAGGGGCATGTTGAGATGTCTGAAGTAAAAACAGAAAGAGAAAGTGATAGAATGATTAAAAAAAGGATAACATAAGAAAAGGTGATAGAAGGAAGAAACAAAGAATAACATAAGGAAAGACAGAAAGAGAAAGTGATAGAATGATAAAAACAAAGAATAACATAAGAGAAGATGATAGAAGGAAAAAACAAAGAATAACATAAGGAAAGACAGAAAGAGAAAGTGAAAGAAGGAAAAAACAAAGAATAACATAAGGAAAGACAGAAAGAGAAGGTGAAAGAAGGAAAAAACAAAGAATAACATAAGGAAATACAAAAAGAGAAAGTGATAGAATAATAAAAACAAAGAATAACATAAGAGACGATGATAGAAGGAAAAAACAAAGAATAACATAAGGAAATACAAAAAGAGAAAGTGATAGAAAGATAAAAACAAAGAATAACATAAGAGAAGATGAAAGAAGGAAGAAACGAAGAATAACATAAGGAAAGACAGAAAGAGAAGGTGAAAGAAGGGAAAAAACAAAGAATAACATTAGGAAAGACTGAAGAGAAAGTGAAAGAAGGAAAAACAAAGAATAACATAAGGAAAGACAGAAAGAGAAGGTGAAAGAAGGGAAAAAACAAAGAATAACATAAGGAAAGACAGAACGAGAAGGTGAAAGAAGGAAAAAAACAAAGAATAACATAAGGAAATACAAAAAGAGAAAGTGATAGAATGATAAAAACAAAGAATAACATAAGAGAAGATGATAGAAGGAAAAAACAAAGAATAACATAAGGAAAGACAGAAAGAGAAAGTGAAAGAAGGAAAAAACAAAGAATAACATAAGGAAAGACAGAAAGAGAAGGTGAAAGAAGGAAAAAACAAAGAATAACATAAGGAAATACAAAAAGAGAAAGTGATAGAATAATAAAAACAAAGAATAACATAAGAGAAGATGATAGAAGGAAAAAACAAAGAATAACATAAGGAAATACAAAAAGAGAAAGTGATAGAAAGATAAAAACAAAGAATAACATAAGAGAAGATGAAAGAAGGAAGAAACGAAGAATAACATAAGGAAAGACAGAAAGAGAAGGTGAAAGAAGGGAAAAAACAAAGAATAACATTAGGAAAGACTGAAGAGAAAGTGAAAGAAGGAAAAACAAAAAATAACATAAGGAAAGACAGAAAGAGAAGATGAAAGAAGGAAAAAACAAAGAATAACATAAGGAAATACAAAAAGAGAAAGTGATAGAATGATAAAAACAAAGAATAACATAAGAGAAGATGATAGAAGGAAGAAACAAAGAATAATATGAGGAAAGATAGAAAAAAAAATGATAGAATGATAACAACAACAATAACATTAGGAAAGACAGAAAGAGAAAATGATAAAGAATAGACAATGGAAAGATAGAAGAGAAGATGAAAGAAGGAAAAACAAAGAATAACATAAGAAAAATAGAGAGAGTATAATAGAATAATAAACGAAGAATAAAATAAGAAGTGAAAGAAGGAGAAATTAAAAAAGCGCGTGCGGGAGCCATTACGTCATCGTGTAGAGAACGGGTGTCGACTTAAAACGAAAAGGGTTATAAGGTAGTGAACAGGGTGTCTGACGCCAATTCGCATCGTTAGAGGACGTGAACGCCGTCCTCGTCCACACAAACAAAAAGCCCCTAATCTGTTCGAAACGTCGAGCCACTCATCCTCTCCAAGCGCTATAGTTCTCCTTAGAACTATAAGCTAAGAAAGATAACAAACAGTCCTTTTCAGGACTCCTCAATCCTCTCTCTCTCTATCTCTCTCACATGGTGCACCCGCAAGCCTATACTGTATAATAGGGTTTAAATTAATGCAAAATTAAATTTATTAGAATTAAATGATGGTAAACAATTATATTAGTGTTCTGTGTTGATAATCTGCAGAGTTAAACCTGCCTCTTTCTTTCAAAATATTGACATTGAAGGTAATTGTTCCCTACCATATCATATATAAATAATATGATTGAGACATGTCTGGGAAAATTCAATCACTCACACATGCACGCACACACGCAGTTTTTAGAATAAAAGAGTGGCAATAACATAATAAAGAATTAGGTGATTTACGGCTTCTACTTGCGGCAGAAGGAAAAATATGAAATAAATTAAATGGGGGGGGGGGGGAGGGGAGCAAAATGCCCTCTGTGTGGTGTGTGTGTGTGTGTGTGTGTGTGTGAAGATATTTTACAAGATATATGTGGAAGGTACATGTTCATATGCAGTGATTGTACAACCATTGTGCAAAACTCATGTATAGGTACATTACACGTTGTAACTGGTTACACATGTCGAATTGATAACAGCATGCAGGTACTCCTCCATATCATAACTTCCTTTATTATGTGATTAATATCTAATGTTAATTTATTTCTGATTTGATTTGATTTCTAATCATTTGTTGGGTCATTACCACTTTGAATTTATGATTTAGTAAAGTTCAGAAAATCTATACTCAATTAGATTAATTAGACTCATTAGTTTCATGTTTAAATTTGTCTCTAATTTGTCTCTACACTGTATTCATTACAGCTATCAGTGCGATGTTTATCAGGGACGCCACAGTGCTCCAGTAGCAACCCTTCAGATAAGTATGAGAACTTGAAAGCAGTGAAGACACCTATGCTCCCTCCTGACACCTATAAGGGCAAGAAAGTATTTGTGACTGGAGGAGGAACAGGACTGGGAAAGGCCATGACAAAAATGTTTTCTCAACTTGGAGCTGAGGTTGCTATTGTCAGCAGGTACATAGAGTAACTAAAGAATAATGCCAATATACTAACTTGCAACAAATGCTAGTGGATAGGACAGTTCTATTTTAGACCATCTTTAATGTGATCAAGGAATTGATTCCAGTTGGCATTCTTAGTGGAGATTAATCAGACTGTTATTTTCAGGAAATGTTGGGAAAACTTAGCTGCCATATTGGGCAAGTTTAAAATAAATTTGTAGGCTATAATGCACTTTTTTTTAATGAGTCCCGTGTTGTAGTATGTACTCTTTGTATTTTGTTGTTATCAACTGAGTGAAGAGAATTTTGGATACAAGAAATTAGAATTACATCGGTAGCCAATCCAAAGGTGAAGAATGGGTGAGGGGGGCACAGGGGGCATGTACTCTTTAACCATACTGCATCTGCTATACGTTTAATATTCACTAGAGATCCGCTCTCTCTCTCTCTCTGTCATGCCACCACAATCATAATAACATTGCGTTCAATAAATTTAGTCCTTGTGCAGAAGTCCTCTAATCACATTTTCCATAATATTGATCAGGTTTTTAAAATTCCATCCAATTGCAGATCTCCAGATGTTCTGAAGAGCACATCAGAAGAGATCTCCGCTGAGACCGGAAACCCTGTTCATCCGATCCCAGCTAACATACGAGATCCTGAAGCTGTTAAATCCTCTGTAGATCAGTTTGTAGAGATCTGCGGGGGACTCCCGGATGTCGTCATCAACAATGCTGCCGCTAACTTTATATCTCCCTCAGAACGTCTTTCTCCCAATGCATGGAGGACAATAGTTGATGTTGTACTGAATGGTACCATGTACACCACCTTGGAGATTGGGAAGAGACTTGTTGAGCAGCAAAAAGGTTTGCTAAAATACAAGAATATCTATTAATGATCCCTGTATAAACAGCTGATGAAACTGAATGTTGTTAGATGCATTTTGCAAGAAATAAACGATCAGGAGGAGTAATCATATGGAACAAGAAAGTTTGAAACTTAATATGCACATTGCTTTTGCCATTTTCACGTCAAGAAACTCTTGTAAAGAAAATGAAAGAGAGAAAACAATTTTATTTGAACAAACTTATTTTGCAAATTTTTCTGGTCTTACATTATTTGTTTGTATTTGAGTAAAACACTATAAGGCCCGAATTCACAAAGGAGGTTTGTCGACAAACCGAGGTTTATGTACGTCATATGATGCGTTTTGACGCGTTTTTTACAAACCTGGTTTGTAAAAAACAAAAGGAGGTTTGTCGAAACAAAAGGAGGTTTGTCGACAAACCTCCTTTGTGAATTCGGGCCCTAATGTATGTTCCTGCATTGCTGAAATCAAAGGACTAATTTTGTCCCAATTAGAGTAAACATCTTTTTATTTATCATTGTTTTGTTCAAGAGAGATACACAAAGTAGTTTATTAGAGTGATATTCAGTACAAGCTTTTTGTTTGTTTTGCTTTGTTTTATTTTGTTTTGTTTCTTTGTTGGTTATTTTTATTTTATTTTATTTATTTATTTATTTATATTTGTTTTATATATATTTTTTTTTTCGGGGAGGGGGGATGGGATTTAACTCCTTTCCCCCTCCCGTTGTATTTAAAAATTATACACAAACTATCAATAATCTTCCTTAGAACCCTTTTGTATATACATGTACAGTGTATGTACATGTTTGTTGAATAAAAATGCTACCAAATATATTTTTTTAGAATGAATATGTCAAAACAGAAAAATGGATCCAAGATTATACTTTATTTATTTTCAGGTGCCAATTTCTTGACGATCAGCACCCCATATGCAGCCCTTGGATCTCCCTTTGTTACTCCCAGTGGTGCTGCTAAGAGTGGACTTGAGAATGTTACTAGGTTAGTCTATTGCTATATTAGTTATAGGTTTAAACAGGCATAACTGCAATACAGTAGGTATTACTTGTTGGGATTGATTGGGGTTATGTGTGATACTGGTATGTTGACTGAATTAATTGCTGATAAAAATAAGTAAAGATTGAATATTCGGTTGTTGTAAATTTACACCCCATGTTTAATGTGTTGTTTTGTCTGTTTCACCACCCCCCCCCCCCCACAAAAAAGGAAAAGAAAGGGGGACATGACACAAAGTATACCATATACAATTGTGTTATGTTGTAATTCGATGAATACATATATGTTTAGCTCATCCGGACCGAAGGGCCCGATGAGCTTATGCCATGGCGTGGCGTCCGTCGTCCGTCCGTCCACAGTTTTCAAAATGCTTCTTCTTCGTTATTTTACAACCGATTTTGATTCTGATTGTTTCATATGATAGGGCTAGGAGGGGGATTTAAAACTTCTACACAGAATCGTAAAATTCATTATCTATGCTAATTTATGCAAATTTATTCGAAATCGCAAAAAATGCTTCTTCTCCTTCATTTCTCGACCGATTTTGATTTGGTTTCCTTTATCTGGTAGAGCTGACTTGGGTACACTAAATTTCTACACAGAATTTTGAGATTTTGCTCCATTGATTAATTATGGTAATTTATTCAAATTTATTCCAAAAATAACAAAAAATGCTTCTTCTCCTTCATTTCATTTTTAAAGTTTTGTGCAAAATATTAGGATGATTATTTGCAAATTTGATCCCTCACAGAAAACACTTGATTTGTGGATTAAAAAGAGGAGAAAAGAGAGGTTGAAAATTAAATGTTTAGAACGCATTTTGTTTTCAGCAAAGCGCTACTGCCGGGCGCTACTAGCGCAAGGCCAGGATAGGCCTAGGCATGGCAATCACACTGCATACCCCCCCCCCCTTGCACACACACTTTGGATAGGTAGAACTATGGTAGTAGGGTCCATGGTAGAATGCTCACAGTTCATAAAACTATATATTTTTCAACCAATTTTCATTCCATTTCCTTTAGTTTCTATTTAATCTTGTACAGCTAAATGAAATTATGTCCCTTCCAGGGCATTACATTTTTATTTTTTGACCAGTTCAAAAGTCTACTACATAAAATTTACGATATTTGTTGTTGCGAGATGCGGATGAGCGCTACGTCATTGACGTTCTGGTTTTAGCATGCCATGATATATTTTTACAGATTTTCAATTGCACCATCGTGCAAATATGGACAAATATGGACCAAAAGTTTGTATATAGTTAATGCTTGGTTTATAGTTACTATGTATTTGGTGAAAAGAGCAAAACATATTCAGCACAATTTAGTGAATCCACATAAACTGGCTAAGTTTTCTTCAAACTGATTTTGTGGATGACGAGTGAAATGTACTTGTATAAGCTGCCATCGCAGAACACATTACAGTTATCAATATATTTATTTTACTTTTCACATGTAGGAGTTTAGCTGTGGAATGGGGTCGCCATGGAATGAGATTCAATTGTATAGCACCAGGAGGAATCTACACAAAGGTCAGTTTCAAGTCACTGATTAATTTATCCTTTCTCCATTCACTATCTTGAGTAAAGTAGGATTTGTTTACAGAGCTCCTTGAATGGACTGCTGTGGACTTCGGACTTGACATGAAAGTTTCTAGGTCATTTGCTCTAGGAAATGCTTTAGTGTTTATGAATTACCAATCATCTCATGGACACTGTATGAATAGTAACAGTTTAAAAATAAAATGGAAATGTGGAAAATAAATCAATAATAGTAACAATAATGATAACAAATGTACCTCTTTAGATTTAAAAAATTGAATTTTCATTCACATGCAAGACAAAATAAGCTTACATACAGTAGCTTATTCACCAAGTACATTTGTTTAACTACATGTACTATTATTAGGTGGGCTGTATCTAATACAGACCACCTTATAATTTTGTTAAAATTGCCTTTATTATTTATTTATTTATTATTAGGTGGGCTGTATCTAATACAGACCACCTTATAATGTTGTTAAAATTGCCTTTATTATTATTAGGTGGGCTGTATCTAATACAGACCACCTTAGTAAAATTGCCTTTATTATTATTTATTTATTTATTATTTATTTTTTTTATTTCGAACCACTTTTTTGTGAGCAAGATAACTTTAAAATGGTTCAATCAAATACCTTGAAATTTTGCACACATATGTATAGGCATTAGAACAAAACACAGCAAATTGTTCAACCTTGACCTTGACTCATGACGTCATCTAGACGCCATTTTGTGAAATTTTCTGAAAATCAACTCATGATCATATCTTCATTTTATTTTATTTTATAAAAAATCGCGCGTACGAGCATGCGCGCGCGTTTTCGCGCGTAACACCATTAAAAAACATAGAATCGCCATTTTTTTTTCTTTCATGATATTTCTCATATTTTTTCAAGGAATTTGATTCCATGTTTATCTCTTTATGACCATTATTAACAAGATGAGCGTAAATTCAAGATAAATGTCAGTGCGCGCGAGGTCTTTTAATACATAGCATATATGGGCAAAAACATGCCTATACAAAATCTGTTATAGCTCTCTGGAATGCACCGGGATCCTCAATTTTTTTTCATATTAAGATAGAGTATGAGTCGGAAATATTATTCCATGTCTCATTTGGCCATTAAGTGTATCGTGACATCATCACAATGGCCTTGGAACTCAAAATACGAATTTGCATATTATGACGTCAGCATATTTATGTAAAATTGATAGTATCTCTGTAAATATTGATCAATTTTCTTCAAAATTTCCATATGTTGTAGCTAAGACAATTCTCTACAAGCGCAGTAATAACCATTTTTCATTTTGATGACGTCATCATTGTGAAAATTTTGATTGAAGGCCTCATGTCAAAAACTTCATAATTTGCGTGTTATGCCTATAGAAGGTGAATTTAGTTCACGTTATGAATCTACATGATATTGTCTTTTAAGAATTTGTAAGCAGTATGTCGCTTATTTTTGCTCTATTTTGTCTCAAATGTTAGTTGACCAGCCCACCTATACTTGTTCCAAACAAGTATTATATGTCTAGTCAGGTGGGCTGTATAACGTACAGACCACCTTATAATTTCGTTAGAATTGCCTTTATTATTTATTTATTTATTATCAGGTGGGCTGTATCTAATACAGACCACCTTATATTTTTGTTAAAATCGCCTTTATTATTTATTATTTATCAGGTGGGCTGTATCTAATACAGACCACCTTATATTTTTGTTAAAATCGCCTTTATTCAGGTGGGCTGTATCTAATACAGACCACCTTATATTTTTGTTAAAATCGCCTTTATTATTTATTTATCAGGTGGGCTGTATCTAATACAGACCACCTTATATTTTTGTTAAAATCGCCTTTATTATTTATCAGGTGGGCTGTATCTAATACAGACCACCTTATATTTTTGTTAAAATCGCCTTTATTATTTATTTATTTATTATTTATTTTTCTTATTTCGACCCACTTTTTTGTTAGCAATATAACTTTGTAATGGTTCAATCAAATGCTTTGATATTTGGCACACATATGTATAGGCATATGGACATAACACAGTAAGGTTTTCAACCTTGACCTTGACTGATGACGTCATCTAGGCGCCATTTTGTGAAATTTTCTGAAAATAAACTCATGATCATATCTTCATAACCAAAAGGTATTTCTCATTCATATTTATCATGATCAAGGTCAATATCAGTCCGGTTAATTTCAGGTCAAAAAACGCGCGCATGCGCGTACGTCCGCGCGTCAGTGCGCGCGCAAAGTTTTTAAATGCTCAAAATCGTCTCAAATTTATTTTGCATACGTTTCAGGTAATTTTAAGCATTTTATAAAAAATCGCGCGTACGAGCATGCGCGCGCGTTTTCGCGCGTAACATCATTAACAAACATAGAATCGCCATTTTTTTTTCTTTCATGATATTTCTCATATTTTTTCAAGGAATTTGATACCATGTTTATCTCTTTATGACCATTATTAACAAGATGAGCGTAAATTCAAGATAAATGTCAGTGCGCGCGAGCTCTTTTAATACATAGCATATATGGGCAAAAACATGCCTATACAAAATCCGTTATAGCTCTTTGGAATGCACCGGAGTCCTCAATTTTTTTCATATTAAGATAGAGTATAAGTCGGAAATATGATTCCATGTCTCATTTGGCCATTAAGTGTATCGTGACATCATCACAATGGCCTTGGAACTCAAAATACGAATTTGCATATTATGACGTCAGCATATTTATGTAAAATTTATTGTATCTCTGTAAATATTGATCAATTTTCTTCAAAATTTCGATATGATGTAGCTAAGACAATTCTCTACAAGCGCAGTAATAACCATTTTTCATTTTGATGACGTCATCATAGTGAAAATTTTGGTTAAAGGCCTCATGTCAAAAACTTCATAATTTGCGTGTTAGCCTATGGAAGGTAAATTTAGTTCACGTTATGAATCTACATGATATTGTCTTTTAAGAATTTGTAAGCAGTATGTCGCTTATTTTTGCTCTATTTTGTCTCAAATGTTAGTTGACCAGCCCACCTATACTTGTTCCAAACAAGTATTATATGTCTAGTTTATTATTTATTATTTATTTTTCTTATTTCGACCCACTTTTTTGTTAGCAAAATTACTTTGAAATGGTTCAATCAAATGCTTTGATATTTGGCACACATATGTATAGGCATATGGACAAAACACAGTAAGGTTTTCAACCTTGACCTTGACTCATGACGTCATCTAGGCGCCATTTTGTGAAATTTTCTGAAAATAAACTCATGATCATATCTTCAAAACCAAAAGGTATTTCTCATTCATATTTATTATGATCAAGGTCAATATCAGTCCAGTCAATTTCAGGTCAAAAAACGCGCGCGTGCGCATACGTCCGCGCGTCAGTGCGCGCACAAAATTTTTAAATGCTCAAAATCGTCTCAAATTTATTTTGCATACGTTTCAGGTCATTTTAAGCATTTTATAAAAAATCGCGCGTACGAGCATGCGCGCGCGTTTTCGCGCGTAACACCATTACAAAACATAGAATCGCCATTTTTTTTTCTTTCATGATATTTCTCATATTTTTTCAAGGAATTTGTGATACCATGTTTATCTCTTTATGGCCATTATGAACAAGATGAGCGTAAATTCAAGATAAATGTCAGTGCGCGCGAGCTCTTTTAATACATAGCATATATGGGCAAAAACATGCCTATACAAAATCCGTTATAGCTCTTTGGAATGCACCGGGATCCTCAATTATTTTTCATATTTAGATAGAGTATGAGTCGGAAATATGATTTCATGTCTCATTTGGCCATTAAGTGTATCGTGACATCATCACAATGGCCTTGGAACTCAAAATACGAATTTGCATATTATGACGTCAGCATATTTATGTAAAATTGATTGTATCTCTGTAAATGTTGATCAATTTTCTTCAAAATTTCGATATGTTGTAGCTAAGACAATTCTCTACAAGCGCAGTAATAACCATTTTTCATTTTGATGACGTCATCATAGTGAAAATTTCGATTAAAGGCCTCATGTCAAAAACTTCATAATTTGCGTGTTATGCCTATAGAAGGTGAATTTAGTTCACGTTATAAATCTACATGATATTGTTTTTTAAGAATTTGTAAGCAGTATGTCGCTTATTTTTGCTCTATTTTGTCTCAAGTTTTAGTTGACCAGCCCACCTATACTTGTTCCAAACAAGTATTATATGTCTAGTCAGGTGGGCTGTATCTAATACAGACCACCTTATATTTTTGTTAAAATTGCCTTTATTTATTATTATTATCAGGTGGGCTGTATCTAATACAGACCACCTTATATTTTTGTTAAAATCGCCTTTATTATTTATTATTTATTTATCAGGTGGGCTGTATCTAATACAGACCACCTTATATTTTTGTTAAAATTGCCTTTATTTATTATTCTTTATTATTTATTTTTCTTATTTTGAACCACTTTTTTGTTAACAATATAACTTTGAAATGGTTCAACCAAATATCTTGAAATTTGGCACACATATGTATAGGCATATGAACAAAGCAAGGTAAGGTTTTTAACCTTGACCTTGACTGATGACGTCATCTAGGCGCCATTTTGTGAAATTTTCTGAAAATAAACTCTTGATCATATCTTTATAACCAAAGGTTATTTCTCATTCATATTTATCATGATCAAGGTCAATATCAGTCCGGTCAATTTCAGGTAAAAAAACGCGCGCATGCGCGTACGTCCGCGCGTCAGTGCGCGCGCAAAATTTTAAAATGCTCAAAATCGTCTCAAATTTATTTTGCATACGTTTCAGGTCATTTTAAGCATTTTATAAAAAATCGCGCGTACAAGCATGCGCGCGCGTTTTCGCGCGTAACACCATTACAAAACATAGAATCGCCATTTTTTTTTCTTTCATGATATTTCTCATATTTTTTCAAGGAAATTGATACCATGTTTATCTCTTTATGACCACTATTAACAAGATGAGCGTAAATTCAAGATAAATGTCAGTGCGCGCGAGCTCTTTTAATACATAGCATATATGGGCAAAAACATGCTTATACAAAATCCGTTATAGCCCTTTGGAATGCACCGGGATCCTCAATTTTGTTTCATATTTAGATAGAGTTTGAGTCGGAAATATGATTCCATGTCTCATTTGGCCATTAAGTGTATCGTGACATCATCACAATGGCCTTGGAACTCAAAATACGAATTTGCATATTATGACGTCAGCATATTTATGTAAAATTGATCAATTTTCTTCAAAATTTCGATATGTTGTAGCTAAGACAATTCTCTACAAGTGCAGTAATAACCATTTTTCATTTTGATGACGTCATCATAGTGAAAATTTTGATTAAAGGCTTCATGTCAAAAACTTCATAATTTGCGTGTTATGCCTATAGAAGGTGAATTTAGTTCACGTTATGAATCTACATGATATTGTCTTTTAAGAATTTGTAAGCAGTATGTCGCTTATTTTTGCTCTATTTTGTCTCAAATGTTAGTTGACCAGCCCACCTATACTTGTTCCAAACAAGTATTATATGTCTAGTTTATTTTTCTTATTTTGAACCACTTTTTTGTTAACAAGATAACTTTGAAATGGTTCAAACAAATATCTTAAAATTTGGCACACATATGTATAGGCATATGGACAAAACAGGGTAACGTTTTCAACCTTGACCTTGACTGATGACGTCATCTAGGCGCCATTTTGTGAATTTTTCTGAAAATCAACTCATGATCATATCTTCATAACCAAAAGGTATTTCTCATTGATATTTATCATGATCAAGGTCAATATCAGTCCGGTCATTTTCATTCCAAAAAACGCGCGCGTGCGCGTACGTCCGCGCGTCAGTGCGCGCGCAAAATTTTTAAATGCTTAAAATCGTCTCAAATTTATTTTGCATACGTTTCAGGTCATTTTAAGCATTTTATAAAAAATCGCGCGTACGAGCATGCGCGCGCGTTTTCGCGCGTAACGCCATTAAAAATCATAGAATCGCCATTTTTTTTTCTTTCATGATATTTCTCATATTTTTTCAAGGAATTTGATTCCATGTTTATCTCTTTATGACCATTATTAACAAGATAAGCGTAAATTCAAGATAAATGTCAGTGCGCGCGAGGTCTTTTAATACATAGCATATATGGGCAAAAACATGCCTATACAAAATTCGTTATAGCTCTTTGGAATGCACCTGGATCCTCAATTTGTTTTCATATTAAGATAGAGTATGAGTCGGAAATATGATTCCATGTCTCATTTGGCCATTAAGTGTATCGTGACATCATCACAATGGCCTTGGAACTCAAAATACGAATTTGCATATTATGACGTCAGCATTTTTATGTAAAATTGATTGTATCTCTGTAAATATCGATCAATTTTCTTCAAAATTTCGATATGTTGTAGCTAAGACAATTCTCTACAAGCGCAGTAATAACCATTTTTCATTTTGATGACGTCATCATAGTAAAAATTTTGATTAAAGGCCTCATGTCAAAAACTTCATAATTTGCGTGTTATGCCTATAGAAGGTGAATTTAGTTCACGTTATGAATCTACATGATATTGTCTTTTAGAATTTGTAAGCAGTATGTCGCTTATTTTTGCTCTATTTTGTCTCAAATGTTAGTTGACCAGCCCACCTATACTTGTTCCAAACAAGTATTATATGTCTAGTTATCAGGTGGGCTGTATCTAATACAGACCACCTTATATTTTTGTTAAAATCGCCTTTCTTTATTATCAGGTGGGCTGTATCTAATACAGACCACCTTATATTTTTGTTAAAATTGCCTTTATCAGGTGGGCTGTATCTAATACAGACCACCTTATATTTTTGTTAAAATCGCCTTTATTATTTATTATTTATTATTTATTATTTATTTTTCTTATTTCGACCCACTTTTTGTTAGCAAAATAACTTTGAAATTGTTCAATCAAATGCTTTGAAATTTGGCATACATATGTATAGGCATATGGACAAAACACGGTAAGGTTTTCAACCTTGACCTTGACTGATGACGTCATCTAGGCGCCATTTTGTGAAATTTTCTGAAAATCAACTCATGATCATATCTTCATAACCAAAAGGTATTTCTCATTCATATTTATCATGATCAAGGTCATTATCAGTCCGGTCAATTTCAGTTCAAAAAACGCGCGCTTGCGCGTACGTCCGCGCGTCCTTGCGCGCGCAAAATTTTAAAATGCTCAAAATCTTCTCAAATTTATTTTGCATACGTTTCAGGTCATTTTAAGCATTTTATAAAAAATCGCGCGTACGAGCATGGGCGCGCGTTTTCGCGCGTAACACCATTACAAAACATAGAATCGCCATTTTTTTTTCTTTCATGATATTTCTCATATTTTTTCAAGGAATTTGATTCCATGTTTATCTCTTTATGACCATTATTAACAAGATGAGCGTAAATTCAAGATAAATGTCAGTGCGCGCGAGGTCTTTTAATACATAGCATATATGGGCAAAAACATGCCTATACAAAATCTGTTATAGCTCTTTGGAATGCACCGGGATCCTCAATTTTTTTTCATATTAAGATGGAGTATGAGTCGGAAATATGATTCCATGTCTCATTTGGCCATTAAGTGTATCGTGACATCATCACAATGGCCTTGGAACTCAAAATACGAATTTGCATATTATGACGTCAGCATATTTATGTAAAATTGATTGTATCTCTGTAAATATTGATCAATTTTCTTCAAAATTTCGATATGTTGTAGCTAAGACAATTCTCTACAAGCGTAGTAATAACTATTTTTCATTTTGATGACGTCATCATTGTGAAAATTTTGATTAAAGGCCTCATGTCAAAAACTTCATAATTTGCGTGTTATGCCTATAGAAGGTGAATTTAGTTCACGTTATGAATCTACATGATATTGTCTTTTAAGAATTTGTAAGCAGTATATCGCTTATTTTTGCTCTATTTTGTCTCAAATGTTAGTTGACCAGCCCACCTATACTTGTTCCAAACAAGTATTATATGTCTAGTTTATTTATTATTATTTATTTATTTTTCTTAATTATAGCCACTTTTTTGTTAGCAAGATAACTTGAAAATGGTTGAATGAAATACCTTGAAATTTGGCACACATATGTATAGGCATATGGAGAAAACACAGTAAGGTTTTCAACCTTGACCTTGACTGATGACGTCATCTAGGCGCCATTTTTTGAAATTTTCTGAAAATAAACTCATGATCATATCTTTCTAACCAAAAGGTATTACTCATTCATATTTATTATGATCAAGGTCAATATCAGTCCAGTCAATTTCAGGTCAAAAAACGCGCGCGTGCGCGTACGTCCGCGCGTCAATGCGCGCACAAAATTTTTAAATGCTCAAAATCGTCTCAAATTTATTTTGCATACGTTTCAGGTCATTTAAAGCATTTTATAAAAAATCGCGCGTAAGAGCATGCGCGCGCGTTTTCGCGCGTAACACCATTAAAAAACATAGAATCGCCATTTTTTTTTCTTTCATGATATTTCTCATATTTTTCCAAGGAATTTGATTCCATGTTTATCTCTTTATGACCATTATTAACAAAATGAGCGTAAATTCAAGATAAATGTCAGTGCGCGCGAGGTCTTTTAATACATAGCATATATGGGCAAAAACATGCCTATACAAAATCCGTTATAGCTCTTTGGAATGCACCGGGATCCTCAATTTTTTTTCATATTAAGATAGAGTATGAGTCGGAAATATGATTCCATGTCTCATTTGGCCATTAAGTGTATCGTGACATCATCACAATGGCCTTGGAACTCAAAATACGAATTTGCATATTATGACGTCAGCATATTTATGTAAAATTGATTGTATCTCTGTAAATATTGATCAATTTTCTTTAAAATTTCGATATGTTGTAGCTAAGACAATTCTCTACAAGCGCAGTAATAACCATTTTTCATTTTGATAACGTCATCATAGTGAAAATTTTGATTAAAGGCCTCATGTCAAAAACTTCATAATTTGCGTGTTATGCCTATAGAAGGTGAATTTAGTTCACGTTATGAATCTACATGATATTGTTTTTTAAGAATTTGTAAGCAGTATGTCGCTTATTTTTGCTCTATTTTGTCTCAAGTTTTAGTTGACCAGCCCACCTATACTTGTTCCAAACAAGTATTATATGTCTAGTTTATTTTTCTTATTTCGACCCACTTTTTTGTTAGCAAGATAACTTTGAAATGGTTCAATCAAATGCTTTGATATTTGGCACACATATGTATAGGCATATGGACAAAACACAGTAAGGTTTTCAACCTTGACCTTGACTGATGACGTCATCTAGGCGCCATTTTTGTGAAATTTTCTGAAAATAAACTCATGATCATATCTTCCTAACCAAAAGGTATTTCTCAATCATATTTATTATGATCAAGGTCAATATCAGTCCAGTCAATTTCAGGCAAAAAAACGCGCGCGTGTGCGTACGTCCGCGCGTCAATGCGCGCGCAAAATTTTTAAATGCTCAAAATCGTCTCAAATTTTTTTTGCATATGTTTCAGGTCATTTTGAGCATTTTATAAAAAATCGCGCGTACGAGCATGCGCGCGCGTTTTCGCGCGTAACACCATTAAAAAACATAGAATCGCCATTTTTTTTTCTTTCATGATATTTCTCATATTTTTTCAAGGAATTTGATTCCATGTTTATCTCTTTATGACCATTATTAGCAAAATGAGCGTAAATTCAAGATAAATGTCAGTGCGCGCGAGGTCTTTTAATACATAGCATATATGGGCAAAAACATGCCTATACGAAATCCGTTATAGCTCTTTGGAATGCACCGGGATCCTCATTTTTTTTTATATTAAGATAGAGTATGAGTCGGAAATGTGATTCAATGTCTCATTTGGCCATTAAGTGTATCGTGACATCATCACAATGGCCTTGGAACTCAAAATACGAATTTGCATATTATGACGTCAGCATATTTATGTAAAATTGATTGTATCTCTGTAAATATTGATCAATTTTCTTCAAATTTTCGATATGTTGTAGCTAAGACAATTCTCTACAAGCGCAGTAATAACCATTTTTCATTTTGATGACGTCATCATAGTGAAAATTTTGATTAAAGGCCTCATGTCAAAAACTTCATAATTTGCGTGTTATGCCTATATAAGGTGAATTTAGTTCACGTTATGAATCTACATGATATTGTCTTTTAAGAATTTGTAAGCAGTATGTCGCTTATTTTTGCTCTATTTTGTCTCAAATGTTAGTTGACCAGCCCACCTATACTTGTTCCAAACAAGTATTATATGTCTAGTTTATTTATTTTTCTTAATTCTACCCACTTTTTTGTTAACAAGATATCTTGAAAATGGTTCAATCAAATGCTTTGATATTTGGCACACATATGTATAGGCATATGGACAAAACACAGTAAGGTTTTCAACCTTGACCTTGACTGATGACGTCATCTAGGCGCCATTTTGTGAAATTTTCTGAAAATAAACTCATGATCATAACTTCATAACCAAAAGGTATTTCTCATTCATATTTATTATGATCAAGGTCAATATCAGTCCAGTCAATTTCAGGTCAAAAAACGCGCGCGTGCGCGTACGTCCGCGCGTCAATGCGCGCGCAAATTTTTTAAATGCTCAAAATCGTCTCAAATTTATTTTGCATACGTTTCAGGTCATTTTAAGCATTTTATAAAAAATCGCGCGTACGAGCATGCGCGCGCGTTTTCGCGCGTAACACCATTAAAAAACATAGAATCGCCATTTTTTTTTCTTTCATGATATTTCTCATATTTTTTCAAGGAATTTGATTCCATGTTTATCTCTTTATGACCATTATTAACAAGATGAGCGTAAATTCAAGATAAATGTCAGTGCGCGCGAAGTCTTTTAATACATAGCATATATGGGCAAAAACATGCCTATACAAAATCCGTTATAGCTCTTTGGAATGCACCGGGATCCTCAATTTTTTTTCATATTAAGATAGAGTATGAGTCGGAAATATGATTCCATGTCTCATTTGGCCATTAAGTGTATCGTGACATCATCACAATGGCCTTGGAACTCAAAATACGAATTTGCATATTATGACGTCAGCATATTTATGTAAAATTGATTGTATCTCTGTAAATATTGATCAATTTTCTTCAAAATTTTGATATGTTGTAGCTAAGACAATTCTCTACAAGCGCAGTAATAACCATTTTTCATTTTGATGACGTCATCATAGTGAAAATTTTGATTAAAGGCCTCATGTCAAAAACTTCATAATTTGCGTGTTATGCCTATAGAAGGTGAATTTAGTTCACGTTATGAATTTACATGATATTGTCTTTTAAGAATTTGTAAGCAGTATGTCGCCTTTTTTTGCTCTATTTTGTCTCAAATGTTAGTTGACCAGCCCACCTATACTTGTTCCAAACAAGTATTATATGTCTAGTTTATTATTTATTTTTCTTATTTCGACCCACTTTTTGTTAGCAAAATAACTTGAAAATGGCTTAATCAAATAACTTGAAATTTGGCACACATATGTATAGGCATATGGAGAAAACACGGTAAGGTTTTAAACCTTGACCTTGACTGATGACGTCATCTAGGCGCCATTTTGTGAAATTTTCTGAAAATTTACTCATGATCATATTTTCATAACGGTAAGTTATTTCTCATTCATATTTATCATGATCAAGGTCAATATCAGTCCGGTCAATTTCATGTAAAAAAGCGCGCGCGTGCGCGTACGTCCGCGCGTCAATGCGCGCGCAAAACTTTTAAATGCTCAAAATCGTCTCAAATTTATTTTGCATACGTTTCAGGTCATTTTAAGCGTTTTATAAAAATTCGCGCGTACGAGCATACGCGTGCGTTTTCGCGCGGAACACCATTACAAAACATAGAATCGCCATTTTGTTTTCTTTCATGATATTTCTAATTTTTTTTCAAGGAATTTGATACCATGTTTATCTCTTTATGACCATTATTAACAAGATGAGCGTAAATTCAAGATAAATGTCAGTGCGCGCGAGCTCTTTTAATACATAGCATATATGGGCAAAAACATGCCTATACAAAATCCGTTATAGCTCTTTGGAATGCACCGGGATCCTCAATTTTTTTTCATATTTAGATAGAGTATGAGTCGGAAATATGATTCCATGTCTCATTCGGCCATTAAGTGTATCGTGACATCATCACAATGGCCTTGGAACTCAAAATACGAGTTTGCATATTATGACGTCAGCATATTTATGTAAAATTTATTGTATCTCTGTAAATATTGATCAATTTTCTTCAAAATTTCGATATGTTGTAGCTAAGACAATTTTCTACAAGCGCAGTAATAACCATTTTTCATTTTGATGACGTCATCATAGTGAAAATTTTGATTAAAGGCCTCATGTCAAAAACTTCATAATTTGCGTGTTATGCCTATAGAAGGTGAATTTAGTTCACGTTATGAATCTACATGATATTGTTTTTTAAGAATTTGTAAGCAGTATGTCGCTTATTTTTGCTCTATTTTGTCTCAAATTTTAGTTGACCAGCCCACCTATACTTGTTCCAAACAAGTATTATATGTCTAGTTTATTTTTCTTATTTTGAACCACTTTTTTGTTAACAAGATAACTTTGAAATGGTTCAACCAAATATCTTGAAATTTGGCACACATATGTATAGGCATATGGACAAAACAAAGTAACGTTTTCAACCTTGACCTTGACTGATGACGTCATCTAGGCGCCATTTTGTGAAATTTTCTGAAAATAAACTCATGATCATATCTTCATAACCAAAAGTGATTTCTCATTCATATTTATCATGATCAAGGTCAATATCAGTCCAATCAATTTCAGGTCAAAAAACGCGCGCATGCGCGTACGTCCGCGCGTCAATGCGCGCGCAAAATTTTTAAAAGCTCAAAATCGTCTCAAATTTATTTTGCATACGTTTCAGGTCATTTTAAGCATTTTATAAAAAATCGCGCGTACGAGCATGCGCGCGCGTTTTCGCGCGTAACACCATTAAAAAACATAGAATCGCCATTTTTTTTTTCTTTCATGATATTTCTCATATTTTTTCAAGGAATTTGATTCCATGTTTATCTCTTTATGACCATTATTAACAAGATGAGCGTCAATTCAAGATAAATGTCAGTGCGCGCGAGGTTTTTTAATACATAGCATATATGGGTAAAAACATGCCTATACAAAATCCGTTATAGCTCTTTGGAAGGCACCGGGATCCTCAATTTTTTTTCATATTAAGATAGAGTATGAGTCGGAAATATGATTCCATGTCTCATTTGGCCATTAAGTGTATCGTGACATCATCACAATGGCCTTGGAACTCAAAATACGAATTTGCATATTATGACGTCAGCATATTTATGTAAAATTGATTGTATCTCTGTAAATATTGATCAATTTTCTTCAAAATTTCGATATGTTGTAGCTAAGACAATTCTCTACAAGCGCAGTAGTAACCAGTTTTCATTTTGATGACGTCATCATAGTGAAAATTTTGATTAAAGGCCTCATGTCAAAAACTTCATAATTTGCGTGTTATGCCTATAGAAGGTGAATTTAGTTCACGTTATGAATCTACATGATATTGTCTTTTAGAATTTGTAAGCAGTATGTCGCTTATTTTTGCTCTATTTTGTCTCAAATGTTAGTTGACCAGCCCACCTATACTTGTTCCAAACAAGTATTATATGTCTAGTTATCAGGTGGGCTGTATCTAATACAGACCACCTTATATTTTTGTTAAAATCGCCTTTCTTTATTATCAGGTGGGCTGTATCTAATACAGACCACCTTATATTTTTGTTAAAATTGCCTTTATTTATTTATTATTATTTATTTATTTTTCTTAATTATAGCCACTTTTTTGTTAGCAAGATAACTTGAAAATGGTTGAATGAAATACCTTGAAATTTGGCACACATATGTATAGGCATATGGAGAAAACACAGTAAGGTTTTCAACCTTGACCTTGACTGATGACGTCATCTAGGCGCCATTTTTTGAAATTTTCTGAAAATAAACTCATGATCATATCTTTCTAACCAAAAGGTATTACTCATTCATATTTATTATGATCAAGGTCAATATCAGTCCAGTCAATTTCAGGTCAAAAAACGCGCGCGTGCGCGTACGTCCGCGCGTCAATGCGCGCACAAAATTTTTAAATGCTCAAAATCGTCTCAAATTTATTTTGCATACGTTTCAGGTCATTTAAAGCATTTTATAAAAAATCGCGCGTAAGAGCATGCGCGCGCGTTTTCGCGCGTAACACCATTAAAAAACATAGAATCGCCATTTTTTTTTCTTTCATGATATTTCTCATATTTTTCCAAGGAATTTGATTCCATGTTTATCTCTTTATGACCATTATTAACAAAATGAGCGTAAATTCAAGATAAATGTCAGTGCGCGCGAGGTCTTTTAATACATAGCATATATGGGCAAAAACATGCCTATACAAAATCCGTTATAGCTCTTTGGAATGCACCGGGATCCTCAATTTTTTTTCATATTAAGATAGAGTATGAGTCGGAAATATGATTCCATGTCTCATTTGGCCATTAAGTGTATCGTGACATCATCACAATGGCCTTGGAACTCAAAATACGAATTTGCATATTATGACGTCAGCATATTTATGTAAAATTGATTGTATCTCTGTAAATATTGATCAATTTTCTTTAAAATTTCGATATGTTGTAGCTAAGACAATTCTCTACAAGCGCAGTAATAACCATTTTTCATTTTGATAACGTCATCATAGTGAAAATTTTGATTAAAGGCCTCATGTCAAAAACTTCATAATTTGCGTGTTATGCCTATAGAAGGTGAATTTAGTTCACGTTATGAATCTACATGATATTGTTTTTTAAGAATTTGTAAGCAGTATGTCGCTTATTTTTGCTCTATTTTGTCTCAAGTTTTAGTTGACCAGCCCACCTATACTTGTTCCAAACAAGTATTATATGTCTAGTTTATTTTTCTTATTTCGACCCACTTTTTTGTTAGCAAGATAACTTTGAAATGGTTCAATCAAATGCTTTGATATTTGGCACACATATGTATAGGCATATGGACAAAACACAGTAAGGTTTTCAACCTTGACCTTGACTGATGACGTCATCTAGGCGCCATTTTGTGAAATTTTCTGAAAATAAACTCATGATCATATCTTCCTAACCAAAAGGTATTTCTCAATCATATTTATTATGATCAAGGTCAATATCAGTCCAGTCAATTTCAGGCAAAAAAAACGCGCGCGTGTGCGTACGTCCGCGCGTCAATGCGCGCGCAAAATTTTTAAATGCTCAAAATCGTCTCAAATTTTTTTTGCATATGTTTCAGGTCATTTTGAGCATTTTATAAAAAATCGCGCGTACGAGCATGCGCGCGCGTTTTCGCGCGTAACACCATTAAAAAACATAGAATCGCCATTTTTTTTTCTTTCATGATATTTCTCATATTTTTTCAAGGAATTTGATTCCATGTTTATCTCTTTATGACCATTATTAGCAAAATGAGCGTAAATTCAAGATAAATGTCAGTGCGCGCGAGGTCTTTTAATACATAGCATATATGGGCAAAAACATGCCTATACGAAATCCGTTATAGCTCTTTGGAATGCACCGGGATCCTCATTTTTTTTTATATTAAGATAGAGTATGAGTCGGAAATGTGATTCAATGTCTCATTTGGCCATTAAGTGTATCGTGACATCATCACAATGGCCTTGGAACTCAAAATACGAATTTGCATATTATGACGTCAGCATATTTATGTAAAATTGATTGTATCTCTGTAAATATTGATCAATTTTCTTCAAATTTTCGATATGTTGTAGCTAAGACAATTCTCTACAAGCGCAGTAATAACCATTTTTCATTTTGATGACGTCATCATAGTGAAAATTTTGATTAAAGGCCTCATGTCAAAAACTTCATAATTTGCGTGTTATGCCTATATAAGGTGAATTTAGTTCACGTTATGAATCTACATGATATTGTCTTTTAAGAATTTGTAAGCAGTATGTCGCTTATTTTTGCTCTATTTTGTCTCAAATGTTAGTTGACCAGCCCACCTATACTTGTTCCAAACAAGTATTATATGTCTAGTTTATTTATTTTTCTTAATTCTACCCACTTTTTTGTTAACAAGATATCTTGAAAATGGTTCAATCAAATGCTTTGATATTTGGCACACATATGTATAGGCATATGGACAAAACACAGTAAGGTTTTCAACCTTGACCTTGACTGATGACGTCATCTAGGCGCCATTTTGTGAAATTTTCTGAAAATAAACTCATGATCATAACTTCATAACCAAAAGGTATTTCTCATTCATATTTATTATGATCAAGGTCAATATCAGTCCAGTCAATTTCAGGTCAAAAAACGCGCGCGTGCGCGTACGTCCGCGCGTCAATGCGCGCGCAAATTTTTTAAATGCTCAAAATCGTCTCAAATTTATTTTGCATACGTTTCAGGTCATTTTAAGCATTTTATAAAAAATCGCGCGTACGAGCATGCGCGCGCGTTTTCGCGCGTAACACCATTAAAAAACATAGAATCGCCATTTTTTTTTCTTTCATGATATTTCTCATATTTTTTCAAGGAATTTGATTCCATGTTTATCTCTTTATGACCATTATTAACAAGATGAGCGTAAATTCAAGATAAATGTCAGTGCGCGCGAAGTCTTTTAATACATAGCATATATGGGCAAAAACATGCCTATACAAAATCCGTTATAGCTCTTTGGAATGCACCGGGATCCTCAATTTTTTTTCATATTAAGATAGAGTATGAGTCGGAAATATGATTCCATGTCTCATTTGGCCATTAAGTGTATCGTGACATCATCACAATGGCCTTGGAACTCAAAATACGAATTTGCATATTATGACGTCAGCATATTTATGTAAAATTGATTGTATCTCTGTAAATATTGATCAATTTTCTTCAAAATTTTGATATGTTGTAGCTAAGACAATTCTCTACAAGCGCAGTAATAACCATTTTTCATTTTGATGACGTCATCATAGTGAAAATTTTGATTAAAGGCCTCATGTCAAAAACTTCATAATTTGCGTGTTATGCCTATAGAAGGTGAATTTAGTTCACGTTATGAATTTACATGATATTGTCTTTTAAGAATTTGTAAGCAGTATGTCGCCTTTTTTTGCTCTATTTTGTCTCAAATGTTAGTTGACCAGCCCACCTATACTTGTTCCAAACAAGTATTATATGTCTAGTTTATTATTTATTTTTCTTATTTCGACCCACTTTTTGTTAGCAAAATAACTTGAAAATGGCTTAATCAAATAACTTGAAATTTGGCACACATATGTATAGGCATATGGAGAAAACACGGTAAGGTTTTAAACCTTGACCTTGACTGATGACGTCATCTAGGCGCCATTTTGTGAAATTTTCTGAAAATTTACTCATGATCATATTTTCATAACTGTAAGTTATTTCTCATTCATATTTATCATGATCAAGGTCAATATCAGTCCGGTCAATTTCATGTAAAAAAGCGCGCGCGTGCGCGTACGTCCGCGCGTCAATGCGCGCGCAAAATGTTTAAATGCTCAAAATCGTCTCAAATTTATTTTGCATACGTTTCAGGTCATTTTAAGCATTTTATAAAAAATCGCGCGTACGAGCATGCGCGCGCGTTTTCGCGCGTAACACCATTAAAAAACATAGAATCGCCATTTTTTTTTTCTTTCATGATATTTCTCATATTTTTTCAAGGAATTTGATTCCATGTTTATCTCTTTATGACCATTATTAACAAGATGAGCGTAAATTCAAGATAAATGTCAGTGCGCGCGAGGTCTTTTAATACATAGCATATATGGGCAAAAACATGCCTATACAAAATCCGTTATAGCTCTTTGGAATGCACCGGGATCCTCAATTTTTTTTCATATTTAGATAGATTATGAGTCGGAAATATGATTCCATGTCTCATTTGGCCATTAAGTGTATCGTGACATCATCACAATGGCCTTGGAACTCAAAATACGAATTTGCATATTATGACGTCAGCATATTTATGTAAAATTGATTGTATCTCTGTAAATATTGATCAATTTTCTTCAAAATTTTGATATGTTGTAGCTAAGACAATTCTCTACAAGCGCAGTAATAACCATTTTTCATTTTGATGACGTCATCATAGTGAAAATTTTGATTAAAGGCCTCATGTCAAAAACTTCATAATTTGCGTGTTATGCCTATAGAAGGTGAATTTAGTTCACGTTATGAATTTACATGATATTGTCTTTTAAGAATTTGTAAGCAGTATGTCGCCTTTTTTTGCTCTATTTTGTCTCAAATGTTAGTTGACCAGCCCACCTATACTTGTTCCAAACAAGTATTATATGTCTAGTTTATTATTTATTTTTCTTATTTCGACCCACTTTTTGTTAGCAAAATAACTTGAAAATGGCTTAATCAAATAACTTGAAATTTGGCACACATATGTATAGGCATATGGAGAAAACACGGTAAGGTTTTAAACCTTGACCTTGACTGATGACGTCATCTAGGCGCCATTTTGTGAAATTTTCTGAAAATTTACTCATGATCATATTTTCATAACGGTAAGTTATTTCTCATTCATATTTATCATGATCAAGGTCAATATCAGTCCGGTCAATTTCATGTAAAAAAGCGCGCGCGTGCGCGTACGTCCGCGCGTCAATGCGCGCGCAAAATGTTTAAATGCTCAAAATCGTCTCAAATTTATTTTGCATACGTTTCAGGTCATTTTAAGCATTTTATAAAAAATCGCGCGTACGAGCATGCGCGCGCGTTTTCGCGCGTAACACCATTAAAAAACATAGAATCGCCATTTTTTTTTTCTTTCATGATATTTCTCATATTTTTTCAAGGAATTTGATTCCATGTTTATCTCTTTATGACCATTATTAACAAGATGAGCGTAAATTCAAGATAAATGTCAGTGCGCGCGAGGTCTTTTAATACATAGCATATATGGGCAAAAACATGCCTATACAAAATCCGTTATAGCTCTTTGGAATGCACCGGGATCCTCAATTTTTTTTCATATTTAGATAGATTATGAGTCGGAAATATGATTCCATGTCTCATTTGGCCATTAAGTGTATCGTGACATCATCACAATGGCCTTGGAACTCAAAATACGAATTTGCATATTATGACGTCAGCATATTTATGTAAAATTGATTGTATCTCTGTAAATATTGATCAATTTTCTTCAAAATTTCGATATGTTGTAGCTAAGACAATTCTCTACAAGCGCAGTAATAATCATTTTTCATTTTGATGACGTCATCATAGTGAAAATTTTGATTAAAGGCCTCATGTCAAAAACTTCATAATTTGCGTGTTATGCCTATAGAAGGTGAATTTCGTTCACGTTATGAATCTACATGATATTGTCTTTTAAGAATTTGTAAGCAGTATGTCGCTTATTTTTGCTCTATTTTGTCTCAAATGTTAGTTGACCAGCCCACCTATACTTGTTCCAAACAAGTATTATATGTCTAGTCAGGTGGGCTGTATTTAATACAGACCACCTTATAATTTTGTTAAAATTGCCTTTATTATTATTTATTTATTATTATTTATTTATTTTTCTTATTTCGACCCACTTTTTTGTTAGCAAGATAACTTTGAAATGGTTCAATCAAATAACTTGAAATTTGGCACAAATATGTGTAGGCATATATAGATATCAAAATAACGTTTTCAACCTTGACCTTGACTGATTACGTCATCTAGGCGCCATTTTGTGAATTTTAACTTATGATCATATCTTCATAATGGAAAGTAATTTCTTATTCATATTTTGCAAGATCAAGGTCAATATTAGTCCGGTCAATTTCAGGTCAAGAAACGCGCGCGTGCGCGTACGTCCGCGCGTCAATGCGCGCGCAAAATTTTTAAATGCTCAAAATCGTCTCAAATTTATTTTGCATACGTTTCAGGTCATTTTAAGCATTTTATAAAAAATCGCGCGTACGAGCATGCGCGCGCGTTTTCGCGCGTAACACCATTAAAACACATAGAATCGCCATTTTTTTTTCTTTCATGATATTTCTCATATTTTTTCAAGGAATTTGATTCCATGTTTATCTCTTTATGACCATTATTAACAAGATGAGCGTAAATTCAAGATAAATGTCAGTGCGCGCGAGGTCTTTTAATACATAGCATATATGGGCAAAAACATGCCTATACAAATCCGTTATAGCTCTTTGGAATGCACCGGGATCCTCAATTTTTTTCATATTAAGATAGAGTATGAGTCGGAAATATGATTCCATGTCTCATTTGGCCATTAAGTGTATCGTGACATCATCACAATGGCCTTGGAACTCAAAATACGAATTTGCATATTATGACGTCAGCATATTTATGTAAAATTGATTGTATCTCTGTTAATATTGATCAATTTTCTTCAAAATTTCGATATGTTGTAGCTAAGACAATTCTCTACAAGCGCAGTAATAACCATTTTTCATTTTGATGACGTCATCATAGTGAAAATTTTGATTAAAGGCCTCATGTCAAAAACTTCATAATTAGCGTGTTATGCCTATAGAAGATGAATTTAGTTCACGTTATTGTTTTTTAAGAATTTGTAAGCAGTATGTCGCTTATTTTTGCTCTATTTTGTCTCAAATTTTAGTTGACCAGCCCACCTATACTTGTTCCAAACAAGTATTATATGTCTAGTCAGGTGGGCTGTATCTAATACAGACCACCTTATATTTTTGTTAAAATCGCCTTTATTTATTATTTATTTTTCTTATTTCTACCCACTTTTTTGTTAACAAGATATCTTGAATATGGTTCAATCAAATGCCTTAAAATTTGGCACACATATGTATAGGCATATGGACAAAACACGGTAAGGTTTTCAACCTTGACCTTGACTGATGACGTCATCTAGGCGCCATTTTGTGAAATTTTCTGAAAATCAACTCATGATCATATCTTCATAACCAAAAGGTATTTCTCATTCATATTTATTATGATCAAGGTCAATATCAATCCGGTCAATTTCATGTCAAAAAACGCGCGCACGCGCGTACGTCCGCGCGTCATTGCGCGCGCAAAATTTGTAAATGCTCAAAATCGTCTCAAATTTATTTTGCATACGTTCTAGGTCATTTTAAGCATTTTATAAAAAATCGCGCGTACGAGCATGCGCGTGCGTTTTCGCGCGTAACACCATTACAAAACATAGAATCGCCATTTTTTTTTCTTTCATGATATTTCTCATATTTTTTCAAGGAATTTGATACCATGTTTATCTCTTTATGACCATTATGAACAAGATGAGCGTAAATTCAAGATAAATGTCAGTGCGCGCGAGCTCTTTTAATACATAGCATATATTGGCAAAAACATGCCTATACAAAATCCGTTATAGCTCTTTGGAATGCACCGGGATCCTCAATTATTTTTCATATTTAGATAGAGTATGAGTCGGAAATATGATTTCATGTCTCATTTGGCCATTAAGTGTATCGTGACATCATCACAATGGCCTTGGAACTCAAAATACGAATTTGCATATTATGACGTCAGCATATTTATGTAAAATTGATTGTATCTCTGTAAATATTGATCAATTTTCTTCAAAATTTCGATATGTTGTAGCTAAGACAATTCTCTACAAGCGCAGTAATAACCATTTTTCATTTTGATGACGTCATCATAGTGAAAATTTTGATTAAAGGCCTCATGTCAAAAACTACATAATTTGCGTGTTATGCCTATAGAAGGTGAATTTAGTTCACGTTATGAATCTACATGATATTTTTTTTAAGAATTTGTAAGCAGTATGTCGCTTATTTTTGCTCTATTTTGTCTCAAGTTTTAGTTGACCAGCCCACCTATACTTGTTCCAAACAAGTATTATATGTCTAGTCAGGTGGGCTGTATCTAATACAGACCACCTTATATTTTTGTTAAAATTGCCTTTATTTATTTATTTATTATTTATTATTTATTTATTTTTCTTAATTCTTGCCACTTTTTTGTTAGCAAGATAACTTTGAAATGGTTCAATCAAATGCTTTGATATTTGACACACATATGTATAGGCATATGGACAAGACACGGTAAGGTTTTCAACCTTGACCTTGACTGATGACGTCATCTAGGCGCCATTTTGTGAAATTTTCTGAAAATAAACTCATGATCATATCTTCCTAACCAAAAGGTATTTCTCATTCATATTTATTATGATCAAGGTCAATATCAGTCCAGTCAATTTCAGGTCAAAAAACGCGCGCGTGCGCGTACGTCCGCGCGTCAATGCGCGCGCAAAATTTTTAAATGCTCAAAATCGTCTCAAATTTATTTTGCATACGTTTCAGGTCATTTTAAGCATTTTATAAAAAATCGCGCGTAAGAGCATGCGCGCGCGTTTTCGCGCGTAACACCATTAAAAGACATAGAATCGCCATTTTTTTTTCTTTCATGATATTTCTCATATTTTTTCAAGGAAATTGATACCATGTTTTTCTCTTTATGACCATTATGAACAAGATGAGCGTAAATTCAAGATAAATGTCAGTGCGCGCGAGTTCTTTTAATACATAGCATATATGGGCAAAAACATGCCTATACAAAATCCGTTATAGCTCTTTGGAATGCACCGGGATCCTCAAATTTTTTTCATATTTAGATAGAGTATGAGTCGGAAATATGATTTCATGTCTCATTTGGCCATTAAGTGTATCGTGACATCATCACAATGGCCTTGGAACTCAAAATACGAATTTGCATATTATGACGTCAGCATATTTATGTAAAATTGATTGTATCTCTGTAAATATTGATCAATTTTCTTCAAAATTTCAAAATGTTGTAGCTAAGACAATTCTCTACAAGCGCAGTAATAACCATTTTTCATTTTGATGACGTCATCATAGTGAACATTTTGATTAAAGGCCTCATGTCAAAAACTGCATAATTTGCGTGTTATGCCTATAGAAGGTGAATTTAGTTCACGTTATGAATCTACATGATATTGTTTTTTAAGAATTTGTAAGCAGTATGTCGCTTATTTTTGCTCTATTTTGTCTCAAGTTTTAGTTGACCAGCCCACCTATACTTGTTCCAAACAAGTATTATATGTCTAGTTTATTATTTATTTATTTTTCTTAATTCTCGCCACTTTTTTGTTAGCAAGATAACTTGAAAATGGTTGAATGAAATACCTTGAAATTTGGCACACATATGTATTGGCATATGGAGAAAAGACAGTAAGGTTTTCAACCTTGACCTTGACTGATGACGTCATCTAGGCGCCATTTTGTGAAATTTTCTGAAAATAAACTCATGATCATATCTTCCTAACCAAAAGGTATTTCTCATTCATATTTATTATGATCAAGGTCAATATCAGTCCGGTCATTTTCAGGTCAAAAAACGCGCGCGTGCGCGTACGTCCGCGCGTCAATGCGCGCGCGCAAAATTTTTAAATGCTCAAAATCGTCTCAAATTTATTTTGCATACGTTTTAGGTCATTTTAAGCATTTTATAAAAAATCGCGCGTAAGAGCATGCGCGCGCGTTTTCGCGCGTAACACCATTAAAAAACATAGAATCGCCATTTTTTTTTCTTTCATGATATTTCTCATATTTTTTCAAGGAATTTGATTCCTTTTTTTTCTCTTTATGACCATTATTAACAAGATGAGCGTAAATTCAAGATAAATGTCAGTGCGCGCGAGGTCTTTTAATACATAGCATATATGGGCAAAAACATGCCTATACAAAATCCGTTATAGCTCTTTGGAATGCACCGGGATCCTCAATTTTTTTTCATATTAAGATAGAGTATGAGTCGGAAATATGATTCCATGTCTCATTTGGCCATTAAGTGTATCGTGACATCATCACAATGGCCTTGGAACTCAAAATACGAATTTGCATATTATGACGTCAGCATATTTATGTAAAATTTATTGTATCTCTGTAAATATTGATCAATTTTCTTTAAAATTTCGATATGTTGTAGCTAAGACAATTCTCTACAAGCCCAGTAATAACCATTTTTCATTTTGATGACGTCATCATAGTGAACATTTTGATTAAAGGCCTCATGTCAAAAACTTCATAATTTGCGTGTTATGCCTATAGAAGTTGAATTTAGTTCACGTTATGAATCTACATGATATTGTTTTTTAAGAATTTGTAAGCAGTATGTCGCTTATTTTTGCTCTATTTTGTCTCAAATTTTAGTTGACCAGCCCACCTATACTTGTTCCAAACAAGTATTATATGTCTAGTTATTAAATATTTTTCTTATTTCTAACCACTTTTTTGTTAGCAAGATAACTTGAAAATGGCTCAATCAAATGCCTTGAAATTTGGCACACATATGTATAGGCATATAAATAAATCAAAATAATGTTTTCAAGCTTGACCTTGACTGATTACGTCATCTAGGCGCCATTTTGTGAATTTTAACTTATGATCATATCTTCATAACGGAAAGTAATTTCTTATTCATAGTTTGCACGATCAAGGTCAATATCGGTCCGGTCAATTTCAGGTAAAAAAACGCGCACGTGCGCGTACGTCCGCGCGTCAATGCGCGCGCAAAAATTTAAAATGCTCAAAATCGTCTCAAAATCATTTTGCATACGTTTTAGGCCATTCTAAGCATTTTGTAAAAAAACGCCCACACACACGCGCATGCGTGCGGCGCGCGCGTTTTCGCGCGTAAAACTATTACACAACATAGAATCGCCATTTTTTTTCTTTCATAATATTCCACATATTTTTACAAACAAATTGATACCATGCTTGTCTCTTTATGACTATTAATAATGGAATGATCGACCGTTTAACATAAATTTCCGTGCGCGCGAGCTTTTGTAATACATAGCATATATGGGCAAAAACATGCCTATACAAGATCCATTGTAGCCCTTTAGGATGCAAGGTGACCCCAATTTTTGGGTCATATTTTGATACAGTATGAATTGGAGATATGATTTCATGTCTCATTTGACCCTCAATGAACTCATTACGTCATCATAATGGCCTCCAAACTCAAAATTTCAATTTGCATATTATGACGTCAGCATATTTACGGAAAATTGATTGTTTCTCTGTAAATATTGATCGATTGTCTTCAAAATTTTGATATGTTTTAGCTGAGACAATATTCTACAAATAAAATCGGCCCAAATTTTCATTTTGACAAAGGCATCAGGGCGTATTTTCGCGATTAAAAAAGGCATGTCAATTTTTCACATTTTGCGTGTATTCTCAATGGGACATGAGTTTTTCTCAAAACTGGATTCTTTCGCGAGCAATATCTCTGTCGTTTAGCTTTGTTTACGCTGAACTTCAAGTATGTTGTATCTGAGACAATAAGCTATCTCAAATGTACCCTTTATTTTGTCTCAAATTTTAGTTCGACCAGCCCACCTATACTTGTTCCAAACAAGTATTACAAATCTAGTTTATTTTTCTTATTTCGAACCATTTTTTTGTGAGCAAGATAACTTTAAAATGGTTCAATCAAATACCTTGAAATTTTGCACACATATGTATAGGCATTAGAAAAAAACACAGCAAATTGTTCAACCTTGACCTTGACTCATGACGTCATCTAGACGCCATTTTGTGAAATTTTCTGAAAATCAACTCATGATCATATCTTCATAACCAAAAGTAATTTCACCTTTATATTTATCATGATCTAGGTCAATATCAGTCCGGTCAATTTCAGGTCAAAAAACGCGCGCGTGCGCGTAAGTCCGCGCGTCAGTGCGCGCGCAAAATTTTTAAATGCTCAAATTCGTCTCAAATTTATTTTGCATACGTTTCAGGTCATTTTAAGCATTTTATAAAAAATCGCGCGTACGAGCATGCGCGCGCGTTTTCGCGCGTAACACCATTAAAAAACATAGAATCGCCATTTTTTTTTCTTTCATGATATTTCTCATATTTTTTCAAGGAATTTGATTCCATGTTTATCTCTTTATGACCATTATTAACAAGATGAGCGTAAATTCAAGATAAATGTCAGTGCGCGCGAGGTCTTTTAATACATAGCATATATGGGCAAAAACATGCCTATACAAAATCTGTTATAGCTCTTTGGAATGCACCGGGATCCTCAATTTTTTTCATATTAAGATAGAGTATGAGTCGGAAATATGATTCCATGTCTAATTTGGCCATTAAGTGTATCGTGACATCATCACAATGGCCTTGGAACTCAAAATACGAATTTGCATATTATGACGTCAGCATATTTATGTAAAATTGATTGTATCTCTGTAAATATTGATCAATTTTCTTCAAAATTTCGATATGTTGTAGCTAAGACAATTCTCTACAAGCGCAGTAATAACCATTTTTTATTTTGATGACGTCATCATAGTGAAAATTTTGATTAAAGGCCTCATGTCAAAAACTTCATAATTTGCGTGTTATGCCTATAGAAGGTGAATTTAGTTCACGTTATGAATCTACATGATATTGTCTTTTAAGAATTTGTAAGCAGTATGTCGCTTATTTTTGCTCTATTTTGTCTCAAATGTTAGTTGACCAGCCCACCTATACTTGTTCCAAACAAGTATTATATGTCTAGTTATTATTATTATTATTATTTATTCGGCATTTCAAAATACAAGAACAATACAGAGTAATATGCAAATTACAGCAATTACAGGAACATATATATATACATGATAAAGAAAGGACATGAATCAGAGATGATGGGGCTGCCTGGGTTTGGAAAAGGTTAACTAAATTACCATGACCCACAGGTCTTCCTTCCCCACACCCCTTCAACTCCATCCAGGTCAGGATAAGAAAATCTAAAGAAAACATATTATATAAATTAACAGTGTATAACTGGAAACTGGCAACACACTTGGTGTAATAAATGTAACATGAATGTCTCAAGCAATATAACATTCAAACTAATCATTTAAACATGTATAATAATTCAAATATATGATTGAATTATAAACAGATTGACAAAACTTACCAATAATTATTATCTAATTTGTCTGCCATCGACTGTACTAAGTAATTCAATTAATTTGTAAAAAGAGTCGGATTTCATTATTAATTAATTAAAAAACAACTATTAGACAATGATTCTTAAATAGTTGTGGAGACAAATACATAGTGAGACTATAATAATTGAAATCAAAAATATTCTTATATTTATACAAATAAAAAATATGAGTTAAATTAATTACATGTTCAGAGTATGACATAGACCAGAATCGAATGACCAAATGAAAAAGAAAGTAAAGAAAGTAATGCCAGATGACATCAAGAATGTCAAGATCAAGAATATCCTTGCAATTATACAAATAAAATTATGAGTTGCATTAATAACATAGAGTAAGGACAAGGGCAAGAACCGAATGACCTAATGAAAGTGAAAGTAATGCCAGGTGGGTATACTAAACAAAATCATGTCAGCTGTTAGGTGGTATAGAAAAGATTGTAATGAAATTTAAAGAACGGAGAAAATTTCCTGACGAAGAAGAGTGAGAAGCTTTGAAATATTTCCAGAAACAATTTCGTCTTTGACATGTGAGTGAAGACTCTCCCAAATAATGGGAAATCTGTGAACTGCAGTTTGGTGAAGACGTTCGGTTCTTGCCCTGAGGTGTTGGAATAAAATGGTATGTTCACTCTGGCGTGGTCTTATGGCTACATTCTCATTCACTGCTTCACACCACACGATACCGTAGAGAGTTTTAATTACGAAGGAAATCAAGAGATATTTCCTTCTTGATTCCAGGGTAAACCATGCAAGGTTTTGGAGACGTTGTGGATAAGGCATTTTCTTGACGCCTTTGTTTCAAAATCAGTCGTGTTGCCCTCCTCTGAACTCGTTCCAAGGCTTCCACATGTTTTCTTGTGTAAACATACCAGGATGGAGCTCCATATTCCAAGATAGGCAACACGAGTGATTTGTACAAACATAACAATGCCTGCTGGGACACGCCCCTACCCAACCTAGAAATGAGACCAAGCATTCTGTTTGCCTTCTTACAGTCAAACCTGTTTTAGTGACCACCTGTCTACAAAGACCACATTCTTTGTTTCCTTGAAAAGGGTTTCTCATTGGACATGTACTACAGGTAACCTGTCTACAAAGACCGCTGTTTGTGATTCCCTTGGGCGGTCGCTGAAAAGGTTTGACTGTATTTACTTTAATAGTTTATACAGTTTTGAACCTTTACAAAAAAAAAAAAAAAAAAATCTTAACAGCATATTTATTTTGCTCCTGCAATCCGTGTAACACACTATGTTTTGCTGCTGCATTTTCCTTTAACTTTCGATGGTTTTACTGCATCAGATGATAAAGAAGATGCATGTATAGTTGATGTTTTATGGGCTATTACGAACATCTAGTAACAGATTTGTCTCAATCATTCCCATGATAACAGGGAGCCTTCAGCAGACTGGATCCCACAGGTCAGTTCCAGAAGTTACTCACGGACTCCACCCCTACCGGTCGCATTGGAGAACAAGAGGAGATAGCTAACCTGGCTTGCTATCTATGCAGTGATTATGCAAGCTGGTTTAATGGAGAGATTTTCATGTTTGATGGTGGTCAGAGACTGCAGGTATCTGGAGCGTTTAGTAGTTACCTTGAGGTAAGTTATCAATTTTACCACCTTCATTACCTACCAATGGTTTCTTTTCTTGTATATGTAAACACATTGTATGAAATGAATTGATGTTGGTAAAGAAAACCAATCAATCATTGGTAGAAATGAATCAGAATATAACTGATAGCAGATTATTGTTTTGGGCAGGGGTATCACACAGGTGTGTCATGGGGGGTTGTTGAGCGAATACAAACGTGCCAGGTAAAATGATTCATTATTATTATCATTTAAAATAAATGTTATTTCATGGACTGCTACATTCAAAAAGTTGAATAATTAAAACCTTTAAAGGGGTGTTGCAGTGATTTGCACAGCGTATATCTAAAAACTTGTAAAGGGCCAAAATGTAAAAAAATTGTAATTGAACACTTTTCTATAAGTATGGTGGCAAAATATTCATTATCAGCAAATTTAGCCAGTTTTCTTTTTCAAATTTGAATTTTGCAACTGACAGTATTTTATTCACCCAATTTTTCGTGTACCTAAAGAGGACTTTAATTTTTTCATGGAGAGAAAACCACAGAGGCTATTGATCTAAAATTGTGCACATACTTTCATAAACCCATCTTGCTGCTAAAGATAAAATTGTGAGACAAGTTTTTGAGGGCTTGGCAAATCCCTGATAAGGGATTTAAGGTACATGTTTGTTTGTTTACCGGTACTTATTCACGATATAAAATAATTATTTACAGATGGGGTTACATCGAGATATAATACATAGTAGGAACAGTACATAAACAAAGATGTTTAAAGTGCAACGTCCCTAAGATAACTAGCTGATAATTATTAGGTTTAGATAGAACGTGGCTTAAAATAATGTGACATGCTTTCTGTGTAACACAATGATTATCATGAATAAATATTACTGTTTATGTTTCAGCTTTCCAAGGACCAATGGGATCAGGCAGAATCAATGGTCAGGGGAACCAAGGGCTCTTAATGACAACTATCACATGACAGTCATATACGTATCACATGACCAGCCTAAATACTGCCAAAGGAATTTCATCGGATCAGTTATAAAAGATGACATATAATTATTAACATTTCGAGGGGGTCAGTGACACAAAGACGTAACTCCGTAACCGCATGACTGTCACATGACTCCAGGGGCGTACGCAGGGGGGGGGGGGGGTTGGGGGTCAACCCACCCCCCCCCCCCCTTTGGTATTTTTTAAGTGTGGTAAACCCCCCCTTAAAAAAACTAAAACACCCTTCTTCTTTTTTTTTCTTTTTTTAATTATTAAAAAAAAAAAAAAAAAAAAGAAAATTATGCCACGGCTAACCTAAAAAAGGTGACCTTACCCCCCCCCCCCCAACGAAGAAAAATGTCAAATATTCAAATTTCGAGATCAAAAAAAAAAAAGTGTCCGAAACCATTGATGTATATAGCACAGCTACTATATACAAATATACTCTACTGTTATGAAAACTGAACTCCAAAAAAGTGCTTCTTTACAGACACTTTACCTGAAAACGCGTGCATCTTCAACAAAACTTTGAAGACGGCAACAGATGAGGCTTTTCTTATGTCTAGTGGTAGGTTATTCCAAAGCTGTGTAGCGGTGCAACTGAAAGCTTTTTGTTTTTGTGTAAGTTGGCTGTATACTTCCATAAGTTACATGCATATGGGTGCAATTTAAAAATAATAATTCAGACAAAAATAATTTGGGTCTTGACCATTCAGTGCTTTGTAAACAAGAAAAATTATCTTAAATGTAAAAAGGATCTTTCTCAATTCTAAGAGAACAACAAATGTCAAATAATGACTGTATTCATAAGTGATTTATGTAGGCACAGAACTGGAGATTCAAAGGTCATGGGTTTGAGTCTCACAATGGCACTGTGTCCTCAAGGT